>JAURVB010002395.1:0-16854 GCA_033002965.1 Piper betle | reverse complement strand
GTGAAAATACTTAACCGGTTAACTAATACTTTCCATTTGACTGGGTAATTGATAATTAACCGGGTAGCGGGTAAATAATTTAAATAATTGATAATTTTTTCTGGGTCTTTACAGCATCGGTGGTCATGAAAGGTATAGATAGACAGCTGGCCATGAGGAGATCATGGGGATTCTGTTCTGGTGGCCGGGGGTGAGCCATAGACTCGCTGGCAGCACTCACCCCCGGCGAACTGAAGTGGTGGTGGCGGTAATGGTGGAAAACTATGAAAATCAATGGAAATATCTGAAAAATAAATGGGAGAAAACTAGGGCTAACATGGACGACTTAGATCTTGTCACGTGGCACGATCTAAACATTCAACAATTTGTGGTTTGGTAGGACACACCGATGGGTATATGCAATCATTTGGTCGGACGAAAAGCTTGGATCGAAACCGTCCAAACTCGAAACTGACTCGAGTTCTAAAATTGACTCTATAAGTGTGAATAGAGGCAAAAAGGCTAAATGAGCCTCAAACCCTAAGCTCAATTGGGTGAAAATTAGCGACTCGATCAAGCTAGATCCACAGGGGCACAATCCGGCCATCTTAAATCCATATGATGTATGCAATGAAATACCCTAAAAATCCCAAACGAATATTAAATGCTGTAGCAACTTAAATCTTGGCCTAAAATCGAGTCTAACTCATACAAATGATATGTATACTTTGCGTACACACAGATAACTCATGCTCTGATCATCTACATGTCGAGCATATTTAACCACTACAACATGCTCATACGTCTATCTGGGCTCATGGCTATTCTCATTGTTTAAAAATTAGTCTCACTTGACTCGCTCGATTCGACTTGAAACTGGCCTGAATCGGACAACTACAAGTGGGTAAAACCCTAACTCAAAGTTGGGTTTTACAGCATTAGTTTTGTGACATGTTAATTTATCAACTTATAGTATTTTTTGCTATGATAATGATAAATTAGGTTTAGTAAATGCATAAATTATTGATGAGTACTTAGGGCAGATTAATAGATATGATTTTATTTACTTTTGGACGAACTAATAAATTATCATACGACTTACAATTCTAACTATTTTATGTGGTTGATGAGGCATAAACTAGATTATTTATTTACGAGCTAGAATATAGATAGCTTACCTATTAGTATATTTTAATCATTTGAGGAATTAATATTTTTTTACCAATTTTAATATTTTGTTTGCTACTATATATGCTTAATTATTAATTTATGGATTCATAAATATTGACATCCTTATGAGTCCATGACATGTTATGAGTTTTCCTAATAATGGTTAATGATTTGGTGTGACCATATAAATTAAGCTGGTGTTAATTAATTAAATATTAAATTATTATTGTTCACTTATAACTAATTAACCAAATGATTAACTAATTCTTGTGGGATATATTTTATTATTTTTTTATGTACCTAGTTAAGTGTGACCATATAAATTTAGCTGGTGTTAATTAATTAAATATTAAATTATTATTGTTCACTTATAACTAATTAACCAAATGATTAACTAATTCTTGTGGGATATATTTTATTATTTTTTTATGTACCTAGTTAAGTGTGACCATATAAATTTAGCTGGTGTTAATTAATTAAATATTAAATTATTATTGTTCACTTATAACTAATTAACCAAATGATTAACTAATTCTTGTGGGATATATTTTATTATTCTTTTATGTACCTAGTTAAGTGTTGCATATCATATCATTTCATGCACTAAACTAAGGAATTATACTTGTTAAGATATAAACTATTTTTGACTCCTAGATTAGGATTCTCGTTACGATTATGGTACCTATCATACTGCTAGGTTTGTATAATTACTTGTGTACAACCCGTGACTCGAGTCAGGGTTTTACGTTACTGAACCAGTCGGTTCGACCGTTAGTTCAAGTCAAGTCAGTTCATGAACCGCGTGCTGAGTCGAGGCTAGCTGTGAGTTATGAGTGATGAGAGTCAGGTGTACCTGAATATATGATGATAACGTTGAGAAGATGGTGAGAAATGAGTTATCAGAATAAATGAAAGTATGTAGTATTTTTTTCTTTTTATATGTTTGATCGTATAAATAGTTTTCGGTCGAATAACGCATTAAGACGCGTTGGATTATATTCGGGTGGGTTATTAGTTATAGAGCATGTCATTTGGATGTTGTTGTGTTTTTTTATTTTATGAGATTTTTTCATATTTTTCTAGATTTTTTTTAGAATTTATTACGAACTAGTTATTATTTTGACTCGAGTCAGAATCGAGTCAATACTTATTTACGAGTTTGCCATTGAGGGTATTTTTCTCCCTCCCGACACCTACCCTCCCAAAACCCTTGCCGCCTTGTGCTCGTCGCTGCCGCCGCCGCTGTCGACGCCGCGCTGCCGCCAATCAACGCCACCCCACTCCGCCGTGTCGTCGCCGTGCCGCCACGACCCACCCCGCCCACCGTCTCGCCGCCACAATGGCGGAATCGCCCCACAAGCCGCGATGCCTCCCTCGTCGATTTACCGCCGTCTGTGTGAGATCCCTCAACTTAGTCGCACATCTAATACCTACTGGGAGAAGATCCTGTTTATAAGTGGGAATGGACTAGAGATCTTTAACTTCCGGGGTACCCATTTTAAAGAGATGACTTAGCCCATTACGTTGCACCTTCGGCTGGGTCGTTACAAATGGTATCAGAGCCGACCTGGTTCCGTGTTAGATGGTGGGATGGACTAGGACGTTGGCTAGGCTGCTAGTCACGGGCCAAAAAGGTCGCGTGGCTGGGGATAGCAACGGGCCAAGACTAGAAAACATTGGCTAGGCTGCCGGTCACGGGCCAGAAAGGACGTGGGCTGGGGCTAGCAACGGGCCAAGAATAGGCATTTCGGGGACGAAATTTCCTAAGGTGGGTGGATTGTGAGATCCCTCAACTTAGTCCCACATCTAATACCTACTGGGAGAAGATCCTGTTTATAAGTGGGAATGGACTATAGATCTTTAACTTCCCGGGGTACCCATTTTAAAGAAATGACTTAACCCATTACGTTGCACTTTGGGCTGGGTCGTTACAAATGGTATCAGAGCCGACCTGGTTCTGTGTTAGATGGTGGGATGGACTAGGGACGTTGGCTAGGCTGCTGGTCACGGGCCAAAAAAGGTCGTGGGCTGGGGTTAGCAACGGGCCAAGACTAGAAACATTGGCTAAGCTGCCGATCACGGGCTAGAAAGGACGTGGGCTAGGGCTAGCAACGGGCCAAGAATAGGCATTTCGGGGACGAAATTTCCTAAGGTGGGTGGATTGTGAGATCCCTCAACTTAGTCCCACATCTAATACCTACTGGGAGAAGATTCTGTTTATAAGTGGGAATGGACTATAGATCTTTAACTTCCCGGGATACCCATTTTAAAGAAATGACTTAGCCCATTACGTTGCACTTTGGGCTGGGTCTTTACAGTCTGGGCTGTGCTGCCGCCGTTGTGACCCCGACGACCACCCCCTCGCCGTCGCCGACGTTTCCCCAATCATACCGACCGCCGTCGCCGCCACTGCCACCCACTTTCGACGCCGCCGCCGACAGCCATCGCCGCCCCGGCTGCTTTGTTTGACATCATCATCGGACCAAGCTCATCGAGCTGGTGTCGATAGACCCCCGGATTGCCCCGTCCCGAATCATCACCGGAAAATCACCGGAATCCGCCAGAAAACTGCCGACACTCGCCGGAAAACCGCCGGAAAATTGGATTCGTGGGAAATTCGCCGGATCATCCGCCGAACACACCTAGTCCAATTTGATCGGACTTCGGACGCTGCTAGGCGCCGAATTCGAGTTTCGAGCCACGAAACGGAAACCTAGCTGTCGCCGATTTTCGACGACGCGAGGTATAATTTATTTTTAACTTAATTATTTGAAAGTATTGATTATTAGAATTGCATGCTAGGATTGGTGAATTGTGTGTTATAATAATATATATAAATGTAGATTTGATTAACGTTAAAATATGAAATTTGTTTGATTGAGTGGTGTTAAAAATGGAGACTAAGAACCTAATTAGGGTAACTAGGTAATGATCATGATCTAATACAAACTAGCCTAAGTAGACTTGCTAGAATTGATATAGGTTGATGTGTGTTGATTGATGCGTGATTGTGTTGATTGTGTGTGCATCCTATAGGATGTGTGATTCATCATGCGGGAGTTAGTTTTTAGCTTGATTGTGTAGGTACGGTGTAGGAGCTCGCCGCCTAGGCGTGTGGACCCGTTTGGAGCTTCTACCAGGTCCGTTTAGGACTCGTTCTCTGTTTTTACGCTACTCTATTGTGTATTTGATTTATCATGTGCACGACGAGTTAAGTGGCGTTTTATCGGATCCCACTTAACTCGGGCCATTTAGCCAACGATTTTTTGGATTAATAACCCTCGAGGATGAGATCCCTCGAGTTTGTTTTCGAACATCAGATCTAGCTCACGATGCCTTCAGGCCTATTCTATAAATCCCAACCTAGACCTATATATATGTATAGTTTTCGCGTTTTCAGTGAGAGATTGCATGAGGGAAATCCGACCACCGTGCTAACGCGAGCGGGCACGTGTGAGTCGATAGTGGGCTCTGGAATGGTGTGCGGGCCGTTTCATTCCCGAGGGATCCTGACAACTCCACCTTTGAGTTCCTCAAACCCGGAGAAGTGTGGAGGTTCACGGGTACTGCAATGCAGCGCATGTCTAGACTTGTGGTTTCAAAGGGTACTAAAGGCGACTGCCTGAGAGTGCTCGACCTTCGTACTCAAGGCCAGGAGTAATATGGAAGGTGCAGAGGGCGGAAAGGAATGAGATTTGATGCGAGAAGCAATAGAGAAATGACCAAGGTATGAGAATGAGAAAGAAAGGGGGACGCTGTCGACCCGAGGGCGACGGCTCCCATATGTGCCCTGATGAGAGTTCTTGAGGAAGTATATGGTTTTCATTCAACAGGAGAGTTTGCTCTCCTGTGCCAGATTGATATTAGTTATTTTCCGGGCCGGTAACACTCGTTACTGACGGTTTTTCTATATATATGTAGGTGAGGAATGCGAGCGATGAAAGTTGTCGGGACTGCGGAGGAGCAGCACGGAACCGCGCACACATGTACCTGCCGCATGTAACGTATAATGATGATGTGTTAATGCTATGTGAATGATAATTTAGATGTGTTTGTTTGGATGAATTGCCTGTTATGAAATGAACGGATAGATGTGAATGAGCAGGGACCCTTGAGTTCAGCCTCGGCTTAGATGAAAACAAATGAGATAATAATGGAATGCCGCGGTAGATTTTTATGTTTTGTCGTATTTTGATAAAATATTTATATACCTTTGTGGTGGACAGGTTGGCCCTTATTGCACTTTTAGGGGAAACTCTGTCTGTTTTTACGTAGTAGTATATATTTTCTTTTGGTTTCTCATTTATTGTTTTGTCTTGTTTTTGCTTGTACATCATAGCATGCATGTAGGACCGCGTTAGAACCCAATTGTTCCCATTCATGCATTTCATGTTTGCATCTCCATCTTGAGACGCCGAGGGCAGATCCGGGTCGGCTTAACCGAACCTAGTAGATTAGCGAATGGTTCGGTCGCCGGTGACATTTTCGGGTCGGTTCACGGGTGAGCCGAAACGGGGTGTTACAACTTGAAATGTTGTATATTCCTTTTTAACAACCATGATTAGCTTAAGCCTAGATTTGACCATCATGTATAATACCCCGGTTTCAGTTCACCTAAGAACCAAGCCAGAAATACTACAATCTAGTCGAGTCATGTCTAAAGTTATTCATCAGTAAGACTCAATCGATTAAATATATTAAAACAACCTGTTTGGTGTCATGAGAATGGAAGACATAATCAAATATAAATAAAAGTAAGAAATAAAATAATTACGCTTAGCACAAGTGTCTGTATCGTTCTGTCCTCCCACAAAAGTAAACTCAGGATTGTAAGACCTACATATATAATATGAAAAATGACAGTAACGAGTGTTACTAGTTCAAAAAATAACTAGTACAAAGTAGCAAATGGATGTTCCATTATCAAAGGAAACTTAGGAAATTTCACAATTGCCTCATAATGAGCAGTAAACAAACATACTTAAACAAATGCTGGCACGCATGCATGGCTAATATTTATATTCATACATACGACACTTATGCCCTTACATCCTCCATATTACACCGACCATAGTATTTGAGTGGCAAAATGAATGGTTAAGTTATTGTCACCAATTCCGGAAATATACTGCATTATGCAGTAGCCTCATACTCCACACTACCTTAGGGTTTGAAGGAGTACTAGTGCGGTCCATACATCCCGTACACATTCTTAGTTATAAAAGCTGTAAACCCTCATATTTATATGTATGGGCTTGTGAAAGGATTTAATGCTTAGTTTCTAGATCTTATTTTCGAAAGCGATCAAGGAGTCTCAACCTTGAAGTTTTATTAAATATGGATAAAAAACACGGCTAAATGGCCCAACATCGAAGGGATCTGATAAAATGCCGCCAATGCCATCCTACGTCTAAAATTTGATTAAACTCGACACAGAGAGAGTCAAGTAGAGATCAAGCAAAGGGAGAGTACTATGGACCTATGGTCTAAGCTCCAGCGCATTGACAAATCTACGGCGAGCTCGAACTTAGTAACCTACATCGAAACCCACTCCTAAGTAAATACTAACATTTCTATATGATGCATGCTCGTGGTGTGTGCTCACATCATCAATACATCCTAAGAAATAAGACAATGCTAAATAAATGTATAACTAAGCATCCAACACTCAAATGTAGACATAATAAAAGAAACAACTAATAAATAAATAAATAACTACAATCATGAATAAATAGATAAATAATAAATTCACGAACATAATAATACACTAATCATGAAGAAATAATACAATTATGCTATATAAATATATGGTTAAGCATGAGGAAATTTCACATATACTCGTGTTTACTTGTGCTAGTAAATATATAAATAATTAAATAAATAAATACATAATTATTTTATAAATAAAAAATTAATTAATTTTAATTAATCATGAATAAAATTAATATCATAGTTATCCAATACAAAATACATAATTAAATACAAATAAATAATGACATACACGTAACAAACAAATATATAAATAAATAATTATATATATATATACAATTTAGTAAACATAATAAGACTAATATTCATAAGTAAATATAATGTTAATAATAACAAATAATTATGTAAACATAAATAATATATGATAAACATATAAATAAAAATAAATAAACAATAATGAATAAATAAATAAATAAAAACACTCATAACATCAAAATATGCTAAATAATGTGAATATGCATCTAAACTAATATAGGGATTCTAAAATTATTGAAAAAGATGCAAAAGTGGACGAAAATGGTCCAAAAATGACTGAATGAGGTCAACTAGCTGAATCAAACTGAGTTGAGCCAAGTCTAACTCACTTTGGATCAAATAAACCATTAGGCTGGTTGGTTGGGCTGGTCAGGATTAGACTGATAGATACAAACATGGGCTCTAACTAGTGGACTCAAGCATGGAAAGGAAGATGTGAATGCAGGCAAGCAGACGCGAACACGTGCAAAATAGTCGGCGGGGCAGACGATGCCTGTTGCTGGAAAATGTTGACGGCAGACCGGTAGAGGCTGCCTCTGGTTGTGAATGTCAGAGGGGAGAATGGAGAACCTGATGGTAATAGCGATTACCAAGGTCTGCCCGTCAGCTGGCCGGAGAATGGCCCAAAGGGGCAGTATCACCGCCGGGTGCAGCAACGTAGCCGACGGCGATCACAGCCAAGGCGAAGGTTAGTATTGGTCTCAAACAGAAGATCTCAACGAGGGAAACTTTTGGGGTGGTCAACTTCATTAGAGGATACTTGCCAATGCCAAAAATGGCCTGAAAGGTGGCGGCCGCAGTGATGAACTGTGGTAAAAACTTGGTCACCGGCGGCAAGGTGGTCATGGCTATACTGATCTAGTGGGTAGAGAAGGGCCGGGGTCTCACCGGCAGGGAGCCAAAGTGGCCACGTGGAAAGCCGCTGAAAATCAAAGGGAGAATGATAGGGCACGTGGCACAATCTGAATGTCTGACAACTCGTGGTCTAGTGGGACCTACCTATGGGTATATGCAATATATATATGGATGGAAAGCTCGGATCGAAACCGTCCAATGTTGAATTGAGTTGAGGCCCAAAAATGACATTATAGGCTGAAATCAAAGCTGGAAATCTAAATGGGCCTCAAAACTCTCAACTCAATCAGGTAAAAATATGCGATTCAATCAAGCTGGGCCCACAAGGGTAATCTGGTAGTTTGAATTCCCTAAGATACAAGTAAATGAGATACCATAAAAATGCCAAACAGATACTAAATGTTGTAATGGTCTAGATCTAGACCTAAAACCTGAGCTAACATATACAAAAAAATTTGTATACCTCAGTATGTACTGATTCATACTCTATTGTATCATTACTAGAACTATCAAATGCATGTCGAGCCTACTTAGCCTCCATAACATGCATATAGTGCCATCTGGGCCCCATACTCATGGTATGAAAACTAGTCTGGCTTGAACTAGTTTGAACTGACTCAATACTGACCCAAATCGGGCAAAGCTAAAATCGGGTAAAACCCTAACCCTCCTTATAAAAATTCGTCCTTGGATTTTCTCACATCAACTATGATCGGAAGACTCAACTGATGATGTCACTGAGTTGGCCAAACTAAAGTTGTTGAGCTATATCCTGGAGGGTAGCTCTCCCTCAATGTCTAGCTACATATAGCCCAAACAGACCAACATGAAGCTGGAACACTGAACACTAATGAAGATCGCTAGCTCCGTACTAATATGGCTAGATAGGACCACACATGGTTGAATCATCTCACTAAACATGCCATATATGCTGCAATCATCTGGCTAGACTTACCATACATGCTAGAATCATATGGCTAGACTAACCATATATGCTAGTATCATTTGACTGGACTAGCTCCTAGGGTCACTGTAAACTATGGGGACTGAAATACAATGACCTCAGTGGGAAAAAACCTAGGTTCACCCCTAAGGGCCTATTGGGTGGTCAAGCAAGTACTCTAGAGTACTGTAAGGTACTAGTCTTAACTACATCAGGAAAAACTATGTCAGTGAGAGGTATGCTGGCTAACCTCTACCCATGTATCCTCATCAAGGGTAGTCTCCAGGTTCTATTGCTATACTAGGGTATCGTGCGAATCCTACTAGCATATGGTAGACACAGGTACCAAGGGTGTATGCTAATAAGCTGTATGGCTCAGTATTGCTAGTCTAGATCAAACTCTCAAATGTTCTTGCAATAGGAATTGGACTACTCATCGGGTCCTACCTAACTCACTTCCAAGTCTAGTATCTCACTCTATTACATAATGGAATAAGGATAGTTGCTATGACTCTACTGCATACTATGGCTATGGTGGCTATCTATACAATCACTAACTACTGTTAAAGGGAACTCTCTATGATGGAATGATGACAAGCACACCTGTCCATGCACAACATGTCTCAAGAAGTATGATAGCATACTCTACATGGAATTGTGGAATGTGCATCTGGTCTGTGGCATATGTGATGGTGAATGTTTGCTCATCTCCACTATTTGGATAAACTGGGTAGTAGGACTAGTATATCTAGAAGAGTGAGTGAAAATGTTTGACTCTGTGTGGTGTCTATGCATCACATGAAAATAGAACAGATCTCTTGTGGAAAACTGGTCACACTATTCTAAGACTCCTAACTAGTATGCTTTTCATCCTCACTTGATCCAACATCAGGTCTCCTGGAAGAGTGCAGTGATCTGAGAAAATCCTACAAGGTATGTACATCACTCTATCTATAGTGGTGTGAGGATCTCCGTCTAAGTCATAAGGGTAATGGAGAGACTCTATATAGGATATTGGGTGGCTCAAAAATATGGTTAGGTCCATGAGCATGTCTCTAACATCATCATGATTGGACTCCACCATAATTGGCCAACCTAAGGAACAGCTAATCAATGATGAATCTAAGAGACCTAAGTGGGTCTAATTCAGTCAACAAATAGTAGGCATGTATTTTTCAATACCGTACTAATCACGCATTTCTAAACTAATGGTGTTCAAATAACCCAAAGAACCACTATCTTTCCTCGAGTCTATGGAGACTCATAGTGAGGTTTGACACGTGTCTCGTCCGCTCTTTAGTGGTGCATCATCTACCGTCACATACCAATTTCTAGAACTAATCTTGACTCAGATTGCTACTACCGCTGTGGTAGGCTCTCAAGCAAAACTATAAGTCAAGATCAACACACACTGATGTCCCTCTATCTGGTCTACATGATCCAGTCTGACTGAAGTCACTATCTACATCGCTCTCAAGCTTGAGTGAATTTGTCTCCTTCAGACTGGTCTGTCATTGGCTATCTACACTGTAAGTCCCAAATAGTACCACAAAGGTACCTTCTATACTCGGGGTAAAAGCTAAATCCTATGTCCTAAGGTAAAGAACCTAATCATGCTGGCAAAGTACAAGAAAATCACTCTCTCCCTCAAGGACACATCCTCACTGAACCTACCATTTAATCCAAATGCTCTAATACGAGTCAAACTCCTCTCGTTGGCTGAGGTCACACTGCATGTCTGGCCATCTGCTAATCATCTAATCTATATACCCTGGCTATAACTCATACATTTGCGGTCATGCTTACTAAACAATCTGACCAATGTGGCCATCCCATGTGGTGGTCACACTACCCTATTCTCGGACTTTATCCATAAACATCCCTAAAAGACTCACTAACATTGTCTGGTGATCCCTATAAGATTGCCACTAACACTATCTTGCAATACACATCTGACGCAAGGATACTAGGTCAAGGCGATGATATGCAAGATGGCGAGTGAAGTCAATCATGTTCCATCACATCCAAATAATTTTTGTGTGCCTAACTTTTCTCTACCTGGATGATGTTACCATAGCTATATCTTGTCCTCAATCTCTGACCTAACTCTGTTCTCAATGCTGTGACATGCGGTCTCTATGTAAAGCTAAGAACATCCTCAAGTAGTTGTCCTCCTGTAGGTGAGGTAACTACCTGGCCTTTTCTTTCACTATAACTACTCACTCAGACGGTGGTAGTGCATCACAATTGGTGGTTGGGCAACACAGATGGCAGTAGTGTTATTTGGTCAGTGGTAGTGCATCACGGTTGGTGGTTGGGCAACCCGGACGGTGGTTGTCCATCACAGAAGACAGTTGTGCTACTTGGATGGTGGTTTTGCAACTCGGACAGCGGTTGTGCTACTTGGATGGCGGTTGTGCTATCCAAATGCTGAGCCTGATCCTGATCATGTATGTCGTGAACCTATTACCATCTCTTGCATGTTTATCTCCATGTGTCTATTTCCCCAGAGGTAGATGCTATCAACTTAGCTCAGGTTATCCAACCATGTGTGTCTAATCTAGAAGGGTCTTGTAACACCCCAAATCCAGTTCACATTTGTGAACTGAACCAGAATGTTACTGGTCCCAATTAGGTTGGCTAACCCAAATCCAACTTGTGCAGATCTACTCTCGGAGTCTTAAGATGAAGATACTAATCGGGTATGCATGGATGAATGCACAGAACCCTAACATGCTACTATGTGGATGGCATGAAAACCGATTTACACACCAACAACAATTGCAATAAAATTGACAAAATTAATGAAACTAAATGGATAGAGTCTCCCCTAAAAGTGCAAGTAGGGGCCACTATATATATATTAGACATTGTCATTCACACAGAATTCTAATTTGCTATATCAATTATTCTGAATCTTGGGTCTCGACCAACCTATGCATTCTATTCACACTTCACATCAAATTCTGGGTCTTGACCCAATTGTTGTATGTATTCAATATCTAAAACATATATTTACCAAAACATATATATTAACATGTCATCATTAGAAATTTTACTCCTAAAGAAGATATCATATCACATCATACTATCATATCTTGTATTTCATCACATCATTCTTAATATTATGACATCATAAATAAAGTACTAAACATTCTATCGTCTGACACTTGTGTGTAAGAGACATCACTGCTCTTCCGTCCAGGCTGACACATCCAACTCATGATCATCACTTACATATATTACAAAAGCATGTCAGTAATGAGTGTTACTTGTCAAAAATATAACTATATCAAATTGGCTATGATGCTAACTCTCATGTGAAGAAAAATATTTTTATATACTTCTCGTGAACACTCCTAAGGGCATCTACTAAGTTGCCACTAGGCTGCAGACCCGATAGCATCTCAAACTGACTCGTCTACTGCTGCCTCTCTTAGCATTTTCTCATTTTATTTTTTGATCCCTCACGACTACTAGTATATCTTAGGCCTTCTCCTTTCCTTCATATTTTTCCTGGCCTTGAGCACGAAGACCGAGTACTCTCAGGCAGTCACCTTTAGTACCCTTTGAACCACATGTCCGGACATTCACTGTACTTAAGAGTAGCTATAAACTTCCACGTTCTTTGGGTTTGACGAACTCAAACACAAAGTTGTTAGGATCCCTCAGGAATGGAACAACCCCTTCACTAATCCAAAACCCACTATGACTATCACGTGCACCCACTCATGGAACGTGCGAGTCTGTTTCACCATCTCTGGTCTCACTAAAAACTCAATAAGATTTTATATATATATATATATATATATCGGCCTTGGAAGGGATTTATATAATAGGCTTAAAGGCAACTTGTAGTGGATCTTGTTTTCAAAATCATACTCGAGGGATCTTATCCTCGATGGTTATTAATCCGACAAAAATAACACTTAACCCGTCCTACAATCAGTAAAAATAAATCACAATAGAATAGAACAATAAATTAAGGACAAGTCCTAAATGGACCTGGCAGAACCTACGATCGTGTTCTCGTGCCTAGGCGGCGAGCTCCTACTTCATACATACACATCAACTAAATACTTATGCCTATTCTAATCATGTGATAGATGAATACGATGAAGAAGTATATAAAATCGCAGCTAGTCAAACAAAGAACACAACAAAAACATATGCAACCAGATAATACACGTAGTTACTAACATAGCCTGTGTACTTATAATAACTGAGCCCTAACCATGAAAAACCCTCATTACCTCTCTCATACACCAACGTGGTAACTAATTCATAATCACTAACTGAGACATGAAGGGCAATCAAATTCACAAAATTACAAACAACTCAAAAATCATACAATAACTAACTGGGATATTCACCCTAATTACGATTTAGCTATTACTACCATTATATGACCATCTTCACATTCATGAAAATTTTAATCTTCAATATTTATCAATATGACTCCATTAACATCTAATTTCAAATCTAGGTGTTCCTAATTACACCCCCCGGTTGTAGCGACCCGCCTATTTTTTACATCATTGTGGGCCCTAGCTGGCTAGGTGTTACTCACAATTTAGCAAATATGTCTAGCATTTCTAACAAACACATATATAAAGATCCCACAGTCTTGGACCGTTTCTCAGTAGCCACACTTATTTCTCAAATAAATAAAAAGGGAGTCCCCATATTTATTTTGCTCCATGCTCTGGTTGTCAATCACCTAATTTCGTATCTGCACACCTGCGAAGGCAATTCAGCGTTAGTTGATTACAACACTAAGTAGTATAATAGATAAAACAAGTCAAGTACATTCCACTATTTCCTATGTTCATTTTAATATGCAGTGGAACGATTCCACTATACTCCAAAACAATGCGGAGGAGGTATGTAAAGGCCGTGGAAAAAAAATTATTTTCTAATATATTCGACTCGGGCAGGGGAAGGATCGAACGTTAGAGAATTAATATTAATTATATTATATTCTCTACCCGGTTAAGTCAACCCGGTTAAATATTTTATTCTTTATCTGGTTACCCGGTTAAACAATAAAACCCTAGCCATCATTTCACTTTATAAAGAATGTCCTCCACCCTAGCCTTCATCTCGGATTGTCTTCTCCTCTTCCTTGCCGGCTGTGTCTCCTTTCTCGCATAGGTATTCTTCCTATCCTCCCTCTTCTTAATTTTCTTGCATGCATATTTTAATAATAAACTTTATAATCACGAGGATTAAAGTTTAAAATCAACAAAAAAAAGAAACTAAACAAAAAAATTAAACTTTAATTCAGCCGACGAGTACCCAGTTTCGGCGAGATGGGGAGAGCCACCGCACAGCAGTCGGGAAACGGTGGCGAGGTCGTCTCCAACGTCGGAAGATGATCCTACCCTCTTCGTCGATCAGTGTAGGGTCAAACTCGCATGTGTGGATGTTGGCTTGCGGTGAGTAAGTGGCACGACAAACAGTAGCGGCGGCAAAAACAGGGCGACGCACGGTTGATGAAGAAATCCGGCCGTCTTTGGGTGGCGACGTGGTTCCAACATGGCTGGGGAAGGTAGATAGGTGGTCCGAGGTGACCGAGGTGACCATCCAATTGAGCGAGCGCCGCCGCTAGGAAGGCGATGTGGGCGTCAACCGCTGGTCGGGAACATGGCCGGGAGTTGGCTGGGGCGCACCGCAAGGGCAGGGCGGGGCTGGTCGACAACGCATTGGCGCAAGGCCGGGCAGGTGGTGCGGCAGCGGCGGCAGCCGGAGCGCGCCTGGAGTCAGGAGCCAGAAAGCAGGCCGTGGAGAAGAAGAAGAAGAAGAAGAAGGGCGGTGGCAATTCCGTACATACAGATAGGACCTCGACACCCACTCGAGTTAAAAGGGCCGACACAAACTCAGTAATAAATCTTTAGAAACAATTATTTTAACGGGTTGTAGGGCAAAGCTACTAAACTAATTAATTATTCAGACGAAGTTCGTACATGGACATTAAGTAACAAAAATACAGTAATGATAAACTGTCGATAATTAATCGGCGTAATAAAAGCGATCACATTAAATCAGACTGTTATAAGTAATTAATGAATAAAGATGTTACTTTACCATATCAAATTTAATATTAGGTAAATAAAGTGATTATTTTCATAACGAGTCAGTAATATAGAAAATGGGTTATTAAACTATAGTTGAGTAGCAATCATTCGTGGAACCTAAATGGCATAATGGAAATAAATAAAGATTGAAACTTTATATAGTCAAATAATTTAAAATAATTATATTAATAATATTTATGAATTAAAATAATTCAAATTATTTTAAATAATTTAATTGAACAACTTAATTAATTAAATTGCTGTAAGTAATAGTAGCGATGAAAAATTATAACCAAAGAAAAATATATTAATAATAGTAATTAACATAGTTGAGTATAAGTTGATAATTAATTTATTATTTGTTAGGTGTTAATGATGATCTAGATTATTAATCTAAAGTAGGATTTAAATGATTATGTCACATGAATAGTTTAATATTTAATATTGTTGAAATTTATTAGTAATATATATATTAGTCATTTAGTTGCACGCATTTCGACTCTAATAAAATTATACTTATGTATAATTTTATGTCCTCGTTCATATTAGGATCATTGATCGCAGGTGCAAGTTCGAAATATCCAGGTCTATATAATTATTTAAAATGTTGTATTTTCCCTTGTGGATAACCTGGTCAGCTTGAGCCCAGATTCGACCACCATGCACCGAGTGCAACCAGGGTCAAGGAATTGACTCAGTCTGACACAGGCTACGCCCTTCATAATCATATAATGGACATGATGGACTGACCCATTAGCTAATAAATTGGACATGGCGGATTGGACCTCGCAAGCCAATTACGGATATGGTGGATTGGACCCACCAGCCAATAGCAGACATGGCGGATTGGACTCGCCATCCGGTAATGGACATGATGGACTGACCCATCAACCAATAAATTGGACGTGGTGGATTGGATTCGCCAGCCAATTACGAACATGGTGGATTGGACCCACCAGCCGATAACGGACATGGCGGATTAGACTCTCCAGCCAGTAATGGGCATGATGGATTGACCCATCAACCAATAAATTGGACATGGCAGATTGGACTCGCCAGCCAATTACGGACAAGGTGGATTGGACCCACCAGCCGCATAACGGACATGGCGGATTGGACTTGCCAGTCGGTAATGGACATGATGGACTGACCCATCAGCCAATAAATTGGACATGGCAAATTAGACTCACCAGCCAATTACGGACATGGTGGACTGACCCATCAGCCAACTAATGGACATGGTGGATTAGACTCACCAGCCGATAACGGACATGGAGGATTGGACTCGCCAGTCGGCAATGTACATGATGGACTGACCCATCACCCAATAGGTGGACATGGTGGACTGACCCATCAGCCAACTAATGGACATGGTGGACTGAACCATCAGCTAATAAATGGTCATGTTGGAATGGTCACAAGTGCCAATATTATAGATAATGATAGGGAGTTTATGGACTTGTTTTATTGAATTATATGGCTTAGTGGTTAATCACTAATGCGGAATTGTCTCCGCAGGTTAGCAGCTGGACCTAAAGACTAAGAGACGACAGAGTGGTTCTTTTACCAACGCAGGTGGTGAATGGTTAATAAATGAACTTCTCTTTTATTTTCTTGTGTTATAAATGTGGCTATGGGAAACGATCCAAGACTGTGGGATAATTATTTCATGCATTGTCATTTAAAAAATAAGTTCTTTTGAGTTAGAAATGCTAGACTTATTTGCTTTCATATTATGCATGTATCCTTTCATGTAACACCCGGTCCGGTTAGGACTGGTTGTTATAGGATTAGTTTTTGTTACAT
>JAURVB010002391.1:0-10870 GCA_033002965.1 Piper betle | reverse complement strand
ATATCGATCTCGACTCGAGTCAATAGTATGAAATAATTTTTTTTTTAAAAAATAAAATAATTTTATAATAAAAACTTGATTTTGATCTCGACTCGAGTTAATAGTATGAAATAAATTCTTTTTAAAAAATAAAATAATTTCATAATAAAAACTTGACTCGAGTTGGGATCGATTCAAGTTTTTATTAAGAAATAAATTTGAAAAAAATAAAATAATTTCATAAAAAAAACTTGACTCGATCTCGACTCGAGTCAAGTTAATATTATAAAATAAATTTTAAAAAAATAAAATAATTTCGTAATAAAAACATTACTCGAGTCAAGATCAAATCATATTTTTATTACGAAATAAATTTTTAAAAAAATAAAATAATTTCGTTAAAAAATTGACTCGATCCTAACTCGAGTTAAGTTAATATTATGAAAAAATTTTTAAAAAATAAAATAATTTCGTTAAAAAAAATTGACCCGATCCTAACTCGAGTGAAGTTAATATTATGAAATAAATTTTAAAAAATAAAATAATTTCAGAAAAAAAAATTGACTCGATCTTGACTAGAGTCAAATTAATATTATTGAATAAATTTTAAAAAAAATAATTTCGTAATAAAAACTTAACTCGAGTCCGGATCAAGTCAATAATATGAAATAAATTTAAAACATATAAAATAATTTTGTAATAAAAACTTGACTCGATCATGTGCGGGACCGAGTCAAGTTTTTATTACAAAAGAACTTTATTACCGAATAATTTTTATCACAAAATAAATTTTTAAAAAAATAAAAACTTGAGGGCGGTGACCTTGCCGCCACCAGCCGGCTGGCCAACAATGTCGCTCCTTAGGGCTGGATGGACTGGATGGGCCTGCTGGGAAATATGCGGCGCCAGTCTCGTGTAGGACCGAAAAAAGTTTTTATTACAAAATTATTTTATTTTTTCAAATTTATTTCGTAATATTGACTCGATCTCATGCAAGATCGAATCAAGTTTTTATTATAAAAAAAATTTATTTTTTAAATTTATTTCGTAATATTAACTCGAGTCTAGGATCGAGTAAAGTTTTTATTACGATTTTACCCTCCCCTGTTCCCCCTCTCTCTTGCCGTGCCACCCTACCGCCGGCGACCTCGCCGCCGGCCACCCGCGGGGGGAGGGGGGAGGATTGGGGGAATGGCGAGGGTGGGGCGGCGGCTGCGAGCGGGGGCAGGGGAGGGAGCGGGGGCAGGGGCAGGGGGCGGGGCGGGGGCAGGGGAGGCCGGCGGCGCAGGCGCAGCGGCGGGGCAGGGGCAGGGGCGGCCTGCGGGGCGGGGGCAGGTGCTGGGGCGGCCGGCGGGACGAGGGGTATGGGCGGGGGCCGGGAGCGGCCGTCGGGGGTGGGGGCAGGGGTGGGGCGGGGCAGGGGCGGGGGAGCTGGCGGGAGCAGGGGAGGCCAGCGGGGGCAGGGGGAGGTCGGCGGGCGCAGGAGCAGCGGCGGGGCGGGGGCAAGGGCGGGGGCAGGGGCGGTCGGCAGCCGGCGGGCGGGGCGGCGACCGGCTGGAAGTGGGTTGGGGGGTTGGGGGTGAGGGGGTGATTGTGGACCGTTGTATTAGATCCAACGGTCCACATTTGGCAGCACATATGCGCTGCCCAGCCTATATATATATATATATATATATATATATATGGGCAATGTTTTCCAAAGCAAGGGGGTTTGAAAAGTTTCCTGCCCCAAATTTTAATCAGGGCCGTTTATCTGATTGGACGGCCCAGATTATATGAAAAAAAATTCTTCCTCCCCCTCCTTCGCCAGTGGCCGGGTTTTGGCCACGGCCAGGCAGGTGGGTGGTGGGCGGGCGTGGGGGGGGGGGGGTGTGGGGGGAAGCGGGGCTGTAACATCCCGATTTCGGTTCACATAAGAACTGAATCAGAAATGTTATGATCGAGTCAAGTCATGTTTAAAAATGTCGGTCGGTACGACTCGATCGATGAAATAGATCAAAATAAACCCTCTTGGTGTTATAAGAATGGAAGATATTATCAAGTAGGCATCAAAACACATTAGATATAAGTAAAACTAAGAAAAGAAATACATGGGTTGTTTAGCTCATGTGTGTGTAGCATTTATATGTTCTTCCAGCGAAGTTGATTAAGGATTTAAAAGACCTACATATGTTATATGAAAAACGTCAATAACGAATGTTACTAATCCGAAAAATAACTAATACAAACTGGCAAACGGGTATTCTATTACCCACGAAAACTTATGAAACTTGGAGATTGCTTCACACTAGGCGGTAAGCAAACATATTTAATCAAGTGCCAGTTCGCATGTGCGACTCATAATTATATTCATACATACAACGTTTACGCCCTCACATCATCTATATCACCCGCCATGGTACTCGAGTGGTAAAAAGAACAGTTAAGTTAGTGCCATAAATTTTGGAAATGTGTTGCGGTACGCAATACCTTCATACACTGCACTACCTCAGGGTTTGAAGGAGTACTAGTGCGGTCCATACATATCTCTGTACCACTCATTCTCTTATTCGTGAAATCCATAAAAATGTGCATACTTATATAATAAGCTTAGGGAAGAGGCTTGTATTATAAATTTTTGGAGCTTAAGTTCGAAAACTAACAAAGGATCTTATCCTTCTAGTTTTATTAAACATGGGTAGAAAACACAGTTAATTGGCCTGACATCGTAGGGATGCAATAAAATGTCGTTGATGTCGTCCTACGTATAAAACACGATTAAATTTGACACGTAAGGAGTCAAATAGAGAAGGAGAATCTTACGGACTTGTGGTCCAAGCTCTAAGCGTATCTGCACATCTATCGGACTCTATAACCTAAATCGGAACCTACTACTAAATAAAATACTTACATCTCTATACGATGCATGCTCGTGGTGTGTACTTATATCATCAATACATCATCACAACAAAGAAAACAATACTAACAAACCTATAGCTAAACATGTGACACGCAAATCAAAATATAATAATAATAAATAATAAATAAACAAAGAAATGCACTCACAAATATTTCGATGAAAAATAAATACATGAACATAAATAATACTCTAATTATAAAATAACAATGTAATTATACTATATGAATACACGATTAAACATGAGTAAATATCATATATACTCGTGTTAGTAAACATATAAACTCGTGAATAAGCATCTAAACTAATTTAAGGGTTTTCGAATTACCAAAAGTCGTCGAGATACTGTCAAAAATCGTCTGAACTGGACCGAACCGAGCTGAACCAGACCAAACCGAATGGGCTAAACTAACCCGGTCTGGGTTAACAGAAAAATGGGTTAGGTTGGCTGGGCAGACCTGAGTGAATGGTTGGACTCGAACATGGGCTGGCAGGTTGGTGACACGACTGGGCTGGAGGACGCGGACACAGACAGAAGGACCGCGAATCGGGCAAACGGGCCAGAAGGGGGCGGTGGTGCCCGTTGCCAGAAAATGCCAATGCTAGCGCGGCAGGGGTCGTTGCTGGTTAGGATCGGTAGGGGGCGTCAAAGCAGAGCTGCTGGTGATGATGGTTGACTATGTCCGGCAGGTGGCCAGCCATAAAACAGCAGGAAAGGGGGCGGATATGAAATTCCTTTTGTCTCATGGTCCAAATCATTAGATTAATTTGTTGTTGATTAGATTAGACTTAGTTTAGTTTTAACTAAATTTAGTTTCTGCACTAAAGCCTTTGCCTCAACGAAAGTGAGTTAGGTTAGGAAAGTTTTATATTTAGTTTATTGTTTCTATTTTAATTCAATAAATTAATTTTCTGTAGCTAATTATTAAGTTGAGTTTTTAGTTTAATTACATAATTAGTGAGTACAATTGTAAAACCCAGGCTTTTCGCCCAGTGGTTTTAATTTAGGTTCGGTCGTGACCCGGATCGAGGGTCTTACTCGACCATTTTGCCATGTATTTATGTATAGTATCTAGGTATGTATGAGTTGCCCAGCCTTAGCCTCCTTCGGCATTCGGTATGCCTGTTTAGATGCGTCACACCCAGCTTTTTAATTTTGGTCCAATGGTTATGAAGGCTATGGATGACCAAGCTCAGGACAATGAATCAACTTTCTATCAGAATTGTGGACGTCGTTATGGAGGAATATGCAAAATGGGTACAAACGCATGTTTTAGATGTGGTCAACTAGGATATCAGGCAAAAGAATGTTTGACTACTTAGCACCAGTAGCAGGCCCTTCCAGCACCGCCACAACGACTAATGCTTCCAGCTCTCCCATTACAACTGCAAAGAGGCCATCAGAACATGGGGGCAGAGACAAAGAAATAGTGGTCAACAATCATCAAGACAACAACAAACGGATCTGAAACATAAAGGAATAATGGCTGTCATGATAGGACATAAACAGATAGCTTTGGATCTGAGAGGAATGCCAATAATGCCACCAGTAGGATTGTCCACTTCAGCACCAGCATGGGCAATGGGGATGGACACAACCACAATTGTTGAAGCACTGGAGGATAAGGCAAACGTGACAGGTATGGTTCAGATCTCAGATTTTGTAGATAGCTACAAGAGTGAAGCCTCCTTGATTTAAAAATTCGAGGACAAAATTTTTATAAGGAGGGAAGATTGTAAAACCTATGATTCGAGTTAGGGTTTTATTGTCTGAACCGGTCGGTTTGACCATTATTTTCAGTCGAGTCAATTTCAAAACACGCGTACTGAGCCGAGTCCGGTCTTGCGTTATGAACCATGAGAGTCATGTGTGCCCAAGTATATGATGATAACGCCAATAAGACAGTAGCAGAATGAGTTATCATAATATATGAGAGTATGCCAGATTTTTCTTTATTTATTTTAATTAAATTGTAGAATTATTTTTAGGCCAAATAACGTATTAGGACGCGTTACGAGCAGTTTGGGTGGGTTATTAGTTATAGAGCATGTCATTAATGTGTATTATATTTTATGAGATTTTTATTACGAGTTAGTATTATTTTTTAACTCGAGTCGGAGTCAAGTCAAAGTTTTAATTATGAGACAACCATTCGTTTTTCTTAGACAACCATTCATTTTTCTAAACGAGCATTCTTTTTCTAAACGAACATTCGTTTTCGCACCCTGACATCTATATATTCCACACTTCTGCCATTTAGCCACCATCATTCTTCTCACTCAACTTCCTTCTTCTTTTTCTTCTTCCTTCTTCCACACAATTCTCACTCAAGCAAGCCATTGTTGTGTGACTGATGTTAGGTATACAATTTTATTCGATTTAATTATTTAAAATTAATATCTATTAGCACAGCATGCTAGGATTGATTAATTGTTATGATGAATGTCTGATTATAGTTGAAGTGATGATTTGCATGATTAGATTAACAGTGAATGATTATTAGTGATCTAATTAAGTAGAGTAAATCTGAGCATGCTAATTGACTGCAACATAATTTAGAAAAATGCAATAAAATTAGGATGAATAGGATGAGATATTTTTACATTGATAATTGTTTGACTGTTGTTAGATGATGATTGTATTGTATGTGTGATATTCATGATAAGTTTGATGTATCATTCAGTTAGTGGGTGTTAGCTTCTAGATTTGATGTGTAGGTACGGAGTAGGAGCTCGCCGCCTAGGCACGTGGACACGGTTGGGGCTTCTACTATGTTTGTTTAGGACTCGCCTCTAATTTATTGTTCTATTCTATTGTGATTTAATTTTTACAGATTGTAGGACGAGTTGAGTGATGTTTTATTAGATCCCACTTAGCTCGGGCCATTTAGTCGAATAGTTTTACTAGTAGTCCCGGGGGACTATCAAATGAAATGAGAAAATCAGCAGCAGTAGAACAGTTAGTTCAGGATGCTACCAAGTCTACAGCCCAATGGCTCCTCAGTAGGTGCCCTTTAGAGAGTTCATGAGAAGTATATGAATGTTTTCTTTCATATAAGAGTTTGCTCTCATAGCTAGTTTGATATTATTTATTTTCTGGACCGGTAACACTCGTTACTGATGGTTTTCTATTATTTATGTAGGTGAGAATCTCAAGGACTAACCGCTGTCAGGACTGTGGAGGAGTAGTAAAGTTGTTGTACACATGTACCTGCCTCACGTAACGAATGGAAATGATGATTTCTAAGCTGTGTGAATGATGAGACTGTTTTAAATTATTCTATGACACTCTATGAACATTTAGCCTCTGGTATGAAACTAAAACGAAAGTGAAATAAAAATTTCATGTGTTGGAATTATATTGATTATATATTTATTATTGTCATGGAAAGGTGGACCCTATTGCACTTTTAGGAAAGATTCGGTCTATTTTATTTTATTTTATTTTTTTAAATATTATTTATCTTCGAACTAGTTTTCATGACTATTCTACTTTGTGCACAATAGCATATCATGGCTTGCACGTAGGGGTCACGTTAAAATTCAAGCATCCTATTCACGCATTATATACTTGCACTACCATTTTAAGACACCGAGGGGAGATCCGGGATGACTTAACCGAATCAAGTAGCTTAACGAATGGTTCGGTCGCCAGCGACATTTTTGGGTCGGTTCTCAGGTGAACCAGAACGGGGTGTTATAACGTTGTATCAGAGCCATTTCAGTTCACCCGTGAACCGACCTGGAAATGTCACCGGCGACCAAACTGTTGGCTAAACTACTTGATTCTGTTAAGCCGACCCGGATCTCCCCTCGGTGTCCTAAAATGGTGGTGCAAGTATATAATGCGTGAATGGGATGTTTGGGTTCTAACGTAGCCCTACGTGCATGCCATGATATACTATTGTGCACAAAATAGAATAATCGTGAAAAATGGTTCTAAGATAAATAATATTTTAAAAATAAAATAAAATAAAATAAAATGGTTCAAATCTTTCCTAAAAGTGCAATAGGGCCAACCTATCCATGATAATATTAGATATTTATATCGATATTATTCCAAAACATGTTATTTTAATTATGTTTCACATGCTAAACGTTCATAGCATTTCACATAATAACCTTAAACAAACTTATCATTCACACAACTTAGAATTCATTATTTCCATTCATTACGTGAGGCAAGTTCATGTGTGCAACAGCTTTACTACTCCTCCACAGTCCTGACAACACTCAGTCCTCGAGATTCTCACGTTTACTAGTCCCTCGGGACTAGTAGTATATCCTAAGCCCTCTCCTTACTTTCATAATACTCCTGGCCTTGAGGACGAAGACCAAGTACTCTTAGACTATCACTTTTAGTACCCTTTGAACCACAAGTCTAGACATGCACTATACTAAACAGAACCTGTAAACCTCCATGTTTCTCCGGGTGTGAGGAACTCAAAATGGGAGTTGTCAGGATCCCTTGGGAATGGAGTGGATGCTCACCAGTTCCAGAGCCCACTTTGACAAGTAAGTGCCCGCTCACGTAGCACGGTTGTCGAACTTCCCATCTCTCGTCTCACTAAAAATTAGATAAAACTATATATAGGCCTGGAAGGGATTTATATAATATGCCTGAAGGCAACTTATGGTGGATCTTGTTTTCGAAGACATACTCGAGGGATCTCATCCTCAAGGGTTATTAATCCAAAAATAATGTACTAACTAAATGGTCCGCGTGGAGTGGGATACAATAAATCCACCACTCGACACGTTCGCTTACCTATAAAAACAAAACACGATGGAGTATAGAGATAAGACAAGGAAGCGTGTCCTAACGGACCTGGTAGAAGCTCCAAGCGTGTTCACGTGCCTAGGCAGTGAGCTCCTACTCCATACCTACACATCAAATCTAAAAGCTAACGCCCACTAACTGAATGATGCATTAAACTCATCATGAATATCACACATACAATGCAATCACCATCTAACAACGGTCAAACAATCATCAATATAAAAATATCTCATCCTATTCATCCTAATTTTATTACATTTTTATAAGTTACGTTGCAGTCAATTAGCATGCTCAAATTTAATTTACTTAATTAGATCAACTAACTATCAATCAAATCATGTAAATCATCACTTCATTCACAATCAGACATTTATCACAACAGTTAATCATTTCTAGCATGTTGTCCTAATATTTATAAATTTTAAATAATTAAATTAGATAAAAGTCTATACCTAATCATTAGTCACACAGCGACGACGACAAAGTAGTGGCCGGCTCGGGTGAGGATTGTGGAGAAGATGGAAAAAAGAAGAAGAAAGTTGAGTGAGAAGGATAGTGGTGGCTGAATGACAGAGGTGTGGAATATATAAATGTCAGGGTGAGAAAAACGAATGTTCATCTAAGAAAATGAATTGTCATTTAGAAAAATGAATGGCCATCTAAGAAAAACGAATGGTCGTCTAAGAAAAATGAATGGTCATCTTGTAATTAAAACTTGACTCGACTCCGACTCGAGTAAAAAATAATATTATCTCATAATAAAAATCCCATAAAATATAATATACATCAATGACATGCTCTATAACTAATAACCCACCCAAACTACCCGTAACGCGTCCTTGTACGTTATTCGGCCTAAAAATAATTCTACGATTTAATTAAAATAAATAAAGAAAAAATGTGGTATACTCTTATATATTTTGATAACTCATTCTACTGATGTCTTACTGGCGTTATCATCATATACTTGGGCACACATGACTACCATAGTTCATAACACAAGACTGGCCTCGGCTTAGTACGCGTGTTTTGAAATTGACACAACTTAAAATAACAGTAGTGTGGCAGAACTCGAAGTGTGGTATAACTCGAAGTACTTCGCGTGTTTAGACTATTTTCTGTCCTTATCTTTGATTTACAGATTTCTCACCAATGGGTAGTGTGGCAGAACTCGAAGTACTCGAAACAAGACTCCATCACCCAGATAGGCTAGCCATACTCATGTTCACAGCGAGACGATGCCTAGCCGATCTAGAGTCGCGCCGCCGCTAGGAAATCCCAGATAGCCAGACTCAGTAAGCTGCCATAGCAGGAGCCATCATAGTGGAAGCCGCTGCTGCATTAGAAGTCATCAAACCAAAACGGAGGCTACCATTGCATGGTTGGCAGAGGTACAAATGTAGATTTGCCACTTTTAGGGATGTGGTATGAGCTGCAAGCGAAGTTGAGCGAATCTTGGCTCCTCAACCCCGTCAAGACTATGATTAGAGACAACAACACCCTCAACAATATTAATCGGATCAGGGAGCACAACAGAGGCGTCGGATAGATGCTCTAGCCATAATGATAGTTATGGATGGACAAATTCAGAAGAACAGAGATCCAACATGTCAGATCTTTGAATGCCGGCACAAAGGAATATGCAGAGTGGGTATGGACGCATGCTTCAGATGTGGTCAACCAGGACATCGAGAGTGAAGCCTCCTTGATTTAAAATTTCGAGGACAAAATTTTTATAAGGAGGAAAGATTGTAAAACCCGTGATTCGAGATAGGGTTTTATTGTTTGAACCGATCGGTTCGACCATTATTTTCAGTCGGTTCAATTTCAAAACACGCGTACAGAGCCGAGGCTGGCTTTGTGTTATGAACCATGAGAGTCATGTGTGCCCAAGTATATGATGATAGCGCCAGTAAAACTTTAGCTGAATGAGTTATTAGAATATATGAGAGCAGGTCAAATTTTCTTTATTTATTTTAATTAAATCATATAATTAATTTTAAGCCGAATAACATATTAGCACTCGTTACGGGTAATTTGGGTGGGTTATTAGTTATAGAGCATGCCATTGATGTGTATTATATTTTATTGGATTTTTTTATTGCGAGTTATTATTATTATTTGACTCAAGTTAGAGTCGAGTCGAGTTTTAATTACGAGACAACCATTCTTTTTTCTCACATGACCATTCGTTTTTCTCACCTGACCATTCATTTTTCTCACCTGACCATCCGTTTTTCTCACCTGACCATTCATTTTCCTCACCCTGACTTCTATATATTTCACACTTCTAACATTTAGCCACCATCATCCTTCTCACTCAACTTTTTCTTCTTTTTTGCCTTCCCTCTTCCCCACAATCCTCACTCAAGTCAGCCACAACCTTGTCGTCGTTGTCGTGTGACTAATGATTAGGTATAGACTTTTATCTGATTTAATTATTTAAAATTTATAATTATTAGCAAAACATGCTAGGAATGATTAACTGTTGTGATAAATGTCTGATTGTGAATGAAGTAAATTAAGTAAATTATTAGCACAACATGCTAGGTATAGACTTTTATCTAATTGCATGATTTGATTGATAGTTAGTGATCTAATTAAGTAATTTAAATTTGAGCATACTAATTGGCTGCAATGTAACTTAGAAAAACATAATGAAATTGGGATGAATAGGATGAGAGATTTTACATTGATGATTGTTTGGTTGTTGTTAGATGATGATGGCATTGTTGGTATGATGTTCATGATGAGTTTGATGCATCATTAAGTTAGTGGGCATTAGCTTCTAGATTTGATGTATAGGTACGGAGTAGGAGCTCGCCACCTAGGTGCGAGGACACGATTGGAGCTTCTACCAGGTCCGTTTAGGACTCACTTCTTGTTTTAGGCTCTACTCTATTATGTATTGTTTTATTACTTGCAGGATAAGTTAAGTGGCGTTTTATTGATCCCGCTTAACCCGGGTCATTTAATCAATTGATCTTCCAGATTAATAACCCTTGAGGATGAGATCCCTTGAGCATGTTTTCGAAAACAAGATCCACCACAAGATGCTTTCGGTCCTATATTATATAATTCCCTACCCATGCCTATATATATATATAGTTTTTGCGTTTTCAGTGAGTTGTGTGACTGAAGAAACTGACGACCACGTCTTGAGATAGGGTGTGTGCTTGTCAAAGCGGTACCCCAAGTGACGACCAGTCTGCCCT
>JAURVB010002388.1:0-48232 GCA_033002965.1 Piper betle | reverse complement strand
TATACAGGTCAATGGAAAAACTTTATTCATTCAGCTAGCTTTGAATTAATAACCCCTATTATATTGCGAGTTTCCTTCGTTGTTGAGGTACCTTTGGGGCCCCACAAGGCCCAATATACGTCAATATTAAAACTAATTTTAGTTCTAATAAGTAAAATTTTCTAATAATTATATGAAATTTGATTTTTATAATTTTTAATTCATATAAAATTATACTTTGAGTTTTTCTTTAATAATAAATAACAATTTATATTAAAAAATAAATAATTAGCTAACTAAATAAAATTTGTAAAAATCTAAATTTAAAATGTATATTGAATAATAAATTCAATTTGAATAGTATAATTATCAAATTATCAATCTTTTAAAATTCTAATTTAGGTAGAAATATGTTTCAATGCTTTCCTAATATTAAATAATAATAATAATATGGATATTAAATATCAAATTTATTTTGTGTTGTATAATTATAAATATATTAAAATTTATCAATATTTATTAATTAATACAAGTAATGAATATTTAATAAATTTAGGAAAAAAGCATAGTTTCTTACCAATATTAAAAGTAATTCTAATTTAATAATTATGTGAAATTTATTTTTATTTCTTTAAATTGATATAAAATTATATTCTATTTTTTTATAATAAATAACAATATATAAATAAATAAATAAGTATGGTAAAACTCTGAATTAAGAATCTATATTAAATAATAAATTTACTTCGAATAAGATAATTATTAAGTTATTAATATTTTAAAATTCCCCAATTTATGTAGATTTATGCTTTAAATTTTTTTGATAATAAACAAAAACAATAATATGTATATTGAATATCAAATTTATTTTGAGTTGTATACTTATAAATATATTAAAATTTATCAATGTTGTTATGATTTATAATTTGGGTAGAATTATACTCAACACTTTCTTAATTAAATAATAACAGTAATAATTTTAAATTAGTAAGTATTAATGGTCTCATTAAATTGTTGAACGATTTATATTTTTGAAATTTCTAATTTAGGTAGAATTATACTCTTAATTAAATAATAATAATAATATATCAAATTATGTAAATATTAACGTACCCATAGAATAATTTTAAGTTGTTTAGGCGTGGGATTGCCACCCTGCTGATTCAGCCTTTGCTTTGTTATCAAAATGTGTAGGATGAGTGGGTTCAGTGGGACTAACATACGCCCTCATTGTAAAAAAATTCGTGTGATCTATAAAATAAATAAAATGCCAAGTGGAAAATTAATAGCCAAGATTTTTACATGGTTCCTTAGGGTTCAACTCAAATCCCTAAGTTACTCCATGGTTGAGATTGATATTCATAATCTACTATTTCTTTATTAATTTTACACTCTATACAAGATAGTGAATTTTACCACCTTTTAGTTGACTCACCTTTGAAATCTTCGACTCTTATGTCCTAGTTCGTCCCCTTCTTATCTTCAAAATAACCCCACCACTACGTCTAGAGTATCTAAAAAAGGTGGGATAACAAGTTTTGTCTCAATCCAAAGTCGAAAAGGCCTTTAAATTATTTTCGGATTGATAATTAATTGAACCAGACCACTCCGTATTGGTTCAAACTAGGAAAAATGTTGCATAAGAGTGTGGGCGGCATACGCAAGCTTCAATTTCTATCCTAGTGTGCCAAGTTGCAGGTGATGTGAGATGTGCCAGATGGTGGTGTACGCAGGCTTCAGAAGATGCTGGGTGTGCAGGGCTACAAGTGACGTGCGTTGCATCTACTCGAACTTGGCTGCAAATGAGATCGCAGGTCTAGTTTGGTCACGATCGCGGTCAACCACAGAGCAATTGAGCTGGTCACGGATATGGCAGGACTTGTGGATGTGGACAGTAGTAGATGAGCATGACGGGCGTGGCTGTGGCGGCGGTGCAACTGTGACTTCGAGGCTCCAACAACGGCTTTTACAATGGCAAAGGCTAGCTAAGACCACCTAGATCTATAGATCTCTGACTAACGAGTGATTTGGCATTGGTCTGATGGTAGGTGGCAGCGTCGGAGGGCCACAGTGGGGGTGGAAATCTTCGCCAGAACTGATCTTGGTGGGGACTTTGCCTCCTTTTTCAACGATAAATGAAGTTTGATGTGGCGGGACTCGATTTGAGTTTGTAACCGAAGACAAGGTCGATGGATTGGAGGTGCCAGCTTGTCCTGCGGTGGCTCTGGTCGATCGGATGGAGGCTAGAAAGATGGCGCTTTGCAGGTTTTGCATAGCTTTGGTGGGCCTCTTTTGGGAGGTTTTCCGGTAGCGAGTAGATCTTTCAGTGGTGGATCTCAACTCGGGTTTATTGACGGTGTAGAGGAGAGTTTGGTGGCAGTGCAGTGTCGTTCTGGTCTTCGGTGGCCTGGCTTGGTAGGATAGAGGCTTGCAAGTTGGCGGAATACTGTACTTTGGCAGCAAAGTGATGATGAACAGTTTGACTCCAAGATAATCTCCAGCAGTGATGGTGATTACCAAGTGGAGTACGTGGGTAGATGACAGTCTTTACAGCTTCTCAAAAGCTCTCAAGGAGGTGGGTGACGAGCAGGGAAGGTGGTCCTTCTTTCCTTAATGGGTAGCAACACTGAGTTGGGGGGTCACCGAAAAGGTTTTTCAACTAGGGGCTCCTCCCCTTCTTTCTCATTTTCCTACTTTCTTTCTTCTTTTCTTCTTCTCTTTTTTCCTTTCAACATACGAGCCTCTATCTTTCTTCATGTTAATGTAGCGTTTTTATAGAATTCATGTTTAGTTCATTAAGGTCATTAAATCCTTACCAGCACAACCATTTTTAGTTCATTATTTCAAGCCCCCAAAATCTTTACCAGCCTTTCTTATCCTCGCATTCTTCTTATCTTCTTTCTTGAATTTTAGAATTACTGTGGACTGTTTTTATAATTAGCTGTAAAGGTATGGGCTCAACCGAGGGGTTTGATCACGTGGTTTAGACGAATAAAAGCTTAAAACACAATGAGAGCGAACAAAACCAAGCACTTCAATGTAATGTAGTAGATTTATTTTCTAGGAAAAAAATATTTACTGGGCATAGATGCAAGTTTGTGTTAATCAAGTTTTAGCTATTGAGAAATGCTAACTTGCTTAAAAATACTAAGTTCTTCAAGCTTAGGTCATACAGTTGAAATAATAAAAGAGAAAAATACTATAGTGACTTCTTCGATTCACGTTCTCCACCCACATCCATGTATAAGTATCGAAGTCAAATTTTCTAAATCATAGTTAACACGTACTCTTATTTCACAATGTGAGTGAAGAACGTCGTATAGCATGATTTGTAGCAAGAATGTTTGTAATTCAAGAGTGCCCTAAAACACACGATTGGTTTAATAATCATTAGACGAAAATTACAATTTGGATAGTGGGCCTGGCTGGCCCATTAAGAACTCGAACCTGGGCCAAATCCCCCGCAAAAAGCCCAAGCCCACTTTCTCGGCAATTAGGGCTTCGTCGGCACCCAAACTACAAATGCTACCCCAAACCCTACCCGTCTCTGTCTTGATATCGATCGGAGGAGCTAGGGTTTCGCCGAGGTCGCCGACGCTAAGCTAGGGTTTCTCGCCATGCGCGCTAAGGTCCGATTCGATCTGAGCATCCTCTTGAATACGGTTTTACTTGATCCTTTTTTTCTTTTTGGTTTTTGGTGGGGATTTTGATTTGGTTTGGTGGTGTGGTGGTGGGGGTTTGTTGCAGTGGAAGAAGAAGCGGATGAGGCGGTTGAAGAGGAAGCGCCGAAAGATGAGGCAGAGGTCCAAGTGAGGTCTGGATGTGGATCCGGCGGCGGTGTTGTGCTTTGGTTGAAGTTAGGTTTTTAAGTTAATTTTTGGTGGCTAGATTGATGAATGTTAATTCTTGGATATGTCTTATTTGGAATTTGGCGTTGAACTTCGTAATGTTTTGATTGCTCTGCAAGAATTGGTGTCTTTAGGTGCTGTCTGATCAATTAAGATGTTTTACGTTTATGAAGAAAATCTAATATTAGGAAATGCTTTGGTATTTATTTGCTCTGGTAGGTGTGCATGCATAAAGTTGTAGCATATGCTTTTCAGCATACTATGTTGGGCATATGACTTGAGCGATATTAGGATTTCTTTTTAGAATTTCGGGGGTCACTGTGCTAGAAGAATAGAATTTTGGTGACAATTGTTTGGGCCCAGTTATCGGGAAATTTGATTTTGATGTGTGTGTTGTTCTGTGGTTTAATAATTTTATGCCATTTGGCAAGTTATTCATTTCATGATCCGTCCAATTGATTTAGGGTTTCGTTATGGCCCCTGATTGGGTAGTTGGGGTTCTTGCTCCAAATAAAGAGTGTATTGGCTACATATGCATTGGCTAGTTCTCTTGATCGATCCTAGTATATAAGAGGTGAAGCTTGCTACTGTTCGTATTTTTGCTTCCATGGTTATAAGTTTATACATTTGATTTAAAGGAATTGGTGAACCCTAATGACATAAAATTGATAGGTGTTCAAAAAAATTTTGTCATTAATTTTCTTATAAATCCTGGTAAGGGAGGTTAGGTGAACAAAAAAAGACAACAAGAGCATGTTAAACAAGTCCATTTCAATTATTGTAATCAACAATGTCGATCAAGTAGATTGTAAGCAACCAAAAGCACCTCGTATGTGGCCTTTTTTTATTAGAAATTGGAAATCTTGAAAATAAGAACGATGATGATGGTAGATTCATTCAGAAGGGTGAATACTTTCTTTTGGACTTTGTTCCTGAACTAGGGAATTAGTGACTCTTTTGGACATTACTAGAAGGTGTGGGTTATGGAAATGGCTAGGGTAGCTGAGATTACGTTGATTCGGATGGAAGACGAGTTGGGTAAAACTCTCGAAAACTTTTAAATTTTCTTGACCTGCGGATTGTGTTACCCTTGCTTGTTCTTATTTGTCAGTACCATGAAATCCTTTCGTGCATTGTAGTCTTGTGCCTGAACATATTTCTGTCAAAACTGTATCATCACCATGGTGGTTGTTGCCTTTACACTCGGAAATCTGGAAAAAATTCAGATCAACGTCTTTGGTCGCTGATGCTTTCGGTTGTAATCACTACGAAACCGGTGACCAAGGCCGGGACAAACACATCTTATGCACGGGTTTCTTTAGTATGGCCGTATCTGTACTTTAGATTGTTAGCATGCGAATAAAGATGCTCATTGTGAATGCTTGTGCAGGCGTTATTGTACGCTATTATACTGATAAGCAACTGGTATGTTGGGGAGTGTGTCGGGTTGAAAAATAATGCTTAAATTGGCACTCCATTTTATGACTCAATTCCAACATCATCAGTAATTATTATGTGCCAGTTAATGACGTTTCCACGCGGATTTTCGGTTGGAAGTTCTTAGCTATCTTCCTGAGACGTCCCGAATTGTGGGAAGGCCTTAGCTGTATTCTTGAGACGGTCCCGATTAGTGAATGTTTTCATTCATTGCCTCCTTTTTTCACTAATTTCTGATGAACGATTTGATGAGCGTTCGACTTAAATTTTGTTTAACTTCACTATAGACCCTTCTTTCTGAGTGCGTAACAAATGGGCAACTGCTACGTAAGATTCAGAAAGCTTAAAATTATGCTTAAAACCAATGGCTAAATATATTTCCACTCATTCAGCAAAACTGCTTTCATCCCATGCTTGTATACGAAGATGACAAAATCCTTTGCCTCTTGAGAGAAAACGAGCCAGTGGGCGACCAAGTGGAAGAAACAAACCTGCCCAGAACTGCCTTGAGAGAGCTTTTGAGTGAGCTCAAGCAGACACTTTTCTCATCATCATCTCTGGGACCTACAGTGAACACACTTCTCACTCTTCCATCCACTGTGGTGACATCTGCTCCGACAGTCCTCAATTTCAGTCCATGGAGGGCTTCAATGAGATCCGCGAACAAGTCCGACCGATCGTCGCAGCAGATGGAAACAGTTAGCCTTGATCCATTTTGGTTGGATTCAATTGTGACTTCATCAACTTCTGTGGGAAGTTTGAAGGACTTGTCCACCTCACACGCTTTCCTCTTGAGCTCCTTCACTTGTTCAATGACTGCCCCGAGAAGGGAGGCCTTATCCAGCTACATCATAATCAGATATTACCATTAAATGATCTTTATATAGCCCATGTAAAACCAGTACAAATCTCTTGAGGAAGGTACAAATTTCACAAGTTGCTCAGAAGACATAGAACTTGCTTTTATTTTTTTGGTTTTTACTGGTTCAATCAAAGATTTAGTGTGCCACCTTTGCGCAAAAATATTTAGAGAATCTGGAGCAAATGATCAATTATGATATGAAGGCAAAGAGTACCTTGCTGGCACTTGGAATTAAACGCCTAAGAGTAGATAGGTGACCATTTATCCTCTCCCTGCGCCTCTTCTCTGCCTGACTATGGCTGGTGGAGCTGTTATTAAGTCTGGCCTCTGTGATTCCATGAATGGAGGAAGAAGAAGAGCTTGCACGAAAGAACCCAGAACTACTAGTAGACCCCTCACAAGAGAAGGGCAAGTATTCATTGACAAGAGTAGGCAGGACCCTTTCTTGTTGCCAAACTCTGTCTATGTTCTCCATTTTCTCACCATTAATCTTTGATTCCTCTTCACTCACTTCTCCCAGCCACTGCCACTCATGGTAGACAAAAACCACAGGCTTTATGTAGGATAGATGTTCACCTCTTAGAGCTCTATCTATTGGCCTTGTACAAGATAAGAGATAGGGCCAAGCCTAGTCTACACCCTCTATCGTCAATATAGCCTAACCTATATCTTCACAATGGAACAATCAATTTGTAGACGCCTTTGCTCAGCTTCCTTCGTAGACAATGACTGGTATTTATATAGATTCCTTTCAATCCAAACTTTGGACTATAAGGCAGCTTTTTAATTTTCATCATCCAATGCTCTTACTGAAAGGTTAAAAACCATTTTTTACTCTCGCAGACAGCAAAAAATAGTGACCATGGAATAGGAGGATCCAACCGCAGATCTGGAGTTTTTAGTACAGTAATAATATAATTGTCAGTGCATGATACGAACGATCAACAAGTACCATGAAATATTTTCAGACCCACCACATTAAATTGAAGGCAGAAGTCCCCCAGAGAACTTCTCTATGATTGTAGGCCATAGTCAATAGAAGACAAGATTCTACCCCACCCTGATAATTGAGAGAGAGAGGTAGAGAGGGAGAGATATAGAGTGACGGAAGATTTAGCAAAAGGGTAGCCATGAAAGTCTTAATCTGGGGTCTTGTATTCCTTTGCCGACGATCCATGGACAGTGGATTCAACCATGTGGGCTTGTTGTGGGAGTGGAAAATTAGGCTGCACCACTTGTTTGATAGCTGACATTAAAACATGGGAGTGGACGTTGATGAGACACTCGTATAAACAAATAGTAGATAGATAGGTGTGCTTCATTTTTCCACACGAATACACAGAGACATGAGCCAATCCTCTTCATCCTTTACACTCTCCACGCTGGCAATAGAACTCCACATTTTGATGGATGAACAACTTGTACATGTTTCATGTCTCTTCTTTTTCTTCTTCCGACTCATAGTCATGTCGATTCTAAATTAAGATTCACGTAATTGCAAATAAGATTTTAATGATCGGATAACTTTTCTCCAACACTCCATCCAAATTTAGGACGGCAATGCACAAATATTGACAAAATTAACCTGTTTCACGTCTCTTCTTTGAAAAAAAGAGAGGAAAATTTGTACTTGTTTGCAGGTAGAGTGTAAAGTTTAGAATTTAAAGGAAACGAGTTTATCTTGATCGATCCTAGTATATAAGAGGTAAGCTTGCTACTGCTCATATTTTTGCTTCCATGGTTATAAGTTTATACATTTGATTTAAAGGAATTGCTGAACCCTAATGACATAAAGATGACAGGCGTCCAAAAAAATAATCATGAACTTTCTTATAAATCCTGGTAAGGGAAGGGAGGTTAGGTGAACAAAAAAAATACAAGAAGAACAAGTTAAACAAGTCCATTTCAATTATTGTAATCAACAATGTCGATCTTTTGCTTGGATATAAAAAAATGTAGATCTTTTATAAAGAGAATGCGTACCCAACTTTTTAAAAGAAAGATAAGAGTGGTCCATGCAATAAGAAGTAATCCATGTATCAACCCTTTTTTCTTTTTCAGTGCATTTCAATAATCTAAACCACCCATACTCTTGTTTGCTTTCTTTTTCAATTTTTTTTTAAAGAAAAAAGAAAAAAGAGAGCCTACCACTATCTTATTAAACAAAAATATGCACATCTATACCCAGGTTCTCATTCATTTGGGACGAGAGGCAAATATGATGTATCTATACTGTATAGATCCTATGTGTGACCAATACATCCAAATTCATTTACAATTAATCCAAGATTGCTCATGTCTGGTCCCATCACACACTTTCCAACTTCTACCTCTTGAACTCAAAATAAAACGAAAAGATCACCACAAAATCAGCACTTGACAAGATACACCAGATACAGAAGCGTCTCAAAATTTTATTTGAAATTCACAAAATTGGTAAGCTAAAAGTTCTACAACTGGCATACTACATGAGCATATATTTGCTGCCAATGTCATAAGAAGATGCAGTAACAATTACAAATTCAGATCTTACTTGCAGAAATTAGAACAGATTTAATGAAGGATATTTGCACGTTTAAATTGTGTCAAAAGCTCACATATATATGCAAGGATGAACATCTTTTGACTACCATTAATTTGCAATTTTTGTTGAAGTGAAAAACAGTCTATATTTGATCAATAGCTAAATTCTTATAGACTGCTAATAACCATAACCACAAAAAATTAGCATTTTTGTAAAGGAAACTACCCAAGTGCTACAAATTGTATACATTTATACTTACCAGTAAGAAGAAGAGTACATACAAAAGTGAAGAAGGAAGAAATGCTATACACCACTGACATAATTCAAAAGAAGATAACAACAACCTACAGGTGTAACAAATTCAATCACTGACTTAATTTTGATGCAATCAACAATTACTTCAACTTAACACGTGGATAAAATTTTGTTCATTTATCTACCTAGAAGAAAAGTCTAAAGTCCTTTTCAACAGTGATATCAAGTGCCATCAACATGTAGTTGATTTAACATGAAAAGAAGTATATGCACTGTTCAAAGTTTCTTCAGATAAGACTACCTCTGGTAACGGTTGAAGCTGCCAATGTGAAACAGATAGAAGAATAACTAAGTGAAGCATACTATAATAACATGGTTTAACATTAAAAACCCTGAGCAATTACAACAGGGTCCTCAGTCCTTATTTGTTTAGGAGGACAGCAATGTTGAAACAGAATCGCAACAAAAACAAGTAAAACATCAGCAGAGATTGTTAAGAATGATAGCTTGGACGTCTCAACAAGAAGCCTACAAACCTTATCAACCACATAAGTCCAAAAAACGAACACAACAGTATTTTCACAAGGTGATATCAGCCGACAGCTGCAGAAAAGAGACATGAGATATAACACACCAGAAGCTGATGACAATAATCCTAGCCCAGAGCCAATAAATTTCACTAGCTTTAGGAGAAAGCTTAGTCACAAAGTGACATAGTTGGTGAATTAAAAGATGATAAAACCTATCGCATGATTGATTACTTTTGCCCACCTAACGGATGCATATATCTGGAAGAATACAAGTGGCATACATTAAAGCATTCAAAAATTGGTATTTAGGTTCTTATTTCCAACAATTTATATTTCGAGCAGCATGAAGCCTAACGTATTTACGCAAGCTAAGGGTTTAAGGGTAGTTCTCCACCACATCAAAAGACAGTTTCTGATTGTCTCCCAATGTAGGATTAGAAGACCAGGGACGATATTTTATTCATACGTCAAAGATTAGAAACATAACATATCATTGTGTAGTGCCAAGGCTGCTGACCACTCCAGGCTATAAGCTATATGAAGCTCTCGAAGGCAATATACTCCCAACATATTTTGAGGGGTAAAACTTTCCAGCCTATGGTAGAGCGAGGTAGCAGCTCCTAAGTCATTCCTTTAGAAGGTCTATATTTAATACAACATAGCAAGATGGATAAAATTATTTCAGAGATCCAGAAGCCAATAAGTTCTATTAAAAAAGAAAAATAAATCTGGAGAACAAAAAAGTTTGACAGAAATTTAATAATTATTGTTCGTGGCAGTCTTTCACTTTCATGAACTATATTTATCCGTCTTTTTCGAACTTTTGTGATACATTTGATCCTAATGATTATACTTTTTCTTTCTTACTCAATTTTGGTATGTGCAATACAACTTCACTATCCTTGTTAGTTGTTATGTAAGTGCTTTAAACATAACCTGTAAAACACACAATTCAACTTCCTGAAGTCATAGGAAAGTAAAATCGACTTGAAAGCAAAAATAAAAATAAAAATCCTCAAGCAATTAAACAAGTAGGATGTCACTATCACAGTCACATACAGAGGAACAGTGACTTATTTACGCATTGAAAATTTTATAATGACAGTTAACTGAAAGAAAAAGCTGAAAGGTCAATTTCAACAAATAAGGATTTCATTTAAAAAGAAAAAAATTATTTCAAATCCTAATTCTTTAAAAGTGTCCAACCACGATGATTCTTCGACCACAACACAAGAAAAAACTCATTTATGCAATGAGGTAAGATCCAATATATAAATGGAGATGGAATATATATAGATCTTCAACTTGAATTGACTATTTTGAAGATATGACTTAGGTCAATCAGGTTGTACTTAAATGGTATCAAATTCAATCTGATTCCATATTGGATGGTGGACCCAACTATAGATTATCAGCATGAGGACAAAACTCCTGAGGATGGAATTTTGTAAGGTGGATAGATTCTGTGATCTGCCAAAACTTAATGTACAACTACTTCATCCACCCCCATTAGTGGGGATAAACTATAGATGAAGGTTAAAGCTCTACAGTGCAAGCCATTTAGAATCAGCTCAAGACAATTAGCAAACTCATAGGCAACCAGCACAAATTGAATGAACAAAACTCCAGTTAAACAAAATCACGCTCCTTAATCCATGTACCAAAAAAATTAAATTACTTTACCTTTCCCCCCATATTCTAATGAACAGATTCTGCCTCCCAATAAAACTGTTCTCTAAATCCGCAGGAGCAAAACTGGCCACATAAACACCACATTTTTTCTGGATTATCCATGACTATCTCTACACAAGCTACATTTCCAAAAAAAAAAAAAGGTTCCCAACGAACAACAACAGAACAAATATCAAACAACAACAACTAATTTGAGCTCGGAATATTTCGATAACCCAATCCTGTCATCCCAATCAACAATCATAATAACACTTGCATACAATCACCAACGAAGAACTTCAACTTTTCCAAAGTTTATCCATTAAAATAAACAAACAAAGTCGAAATCAGAACCATACCGAGCGAAACCGGCACCTATCGGCGACGTACGAATCTCAACGGACGATCGATTTCTGGCGGCAAGGAAGGCGATCGCCGGAGCCGGTAATGATGCTCGCCGCCATGTCGCCATTGTTGCGTCGTTGGGGGGTTTCGCCGGGACGAGCGAGAAACCCGGGCATGGGAGCTTTTGCGCAATCGGCCATGCTTTTAGCCTTATTTACGGAAATACCATCACTTTTTGGATTTGGTCTAGTGGGGCCTACGAACGTTCCATTTTGAAATCAACAAGAACTCTAATTCAAATTGTTATAGTAGATTAATACCTTAAACAGTATCTTATTAGTTTAATGTGAATGAAATTATATTTATTAATAAATTTAAATTATAAATCTAGCACTAATCTCTTTTCACCTTTTATTTTGTAGGCCGCAGGCTCATAAATCACATTGATGAAGGGGACATGCATGTTATTTAATAAAAAAAGTCGTATCGTAAATTGTATAAAAATTAGGAAAATATTTCACTATTTCGTTAATATAGATTTAAAATCCAAATTCAAGGCTTCAAATGAGATTACCCATTTCACTGACCTCCGAGCATTTTTGACTTTGTAAATGACTAATTTAATTACTTATGAATCGTCCAACGATGGAACAGAGGCTCATCAAATTACACTTTAACATACATACAACCGGATGAAAAAAATCTGTGTGCACCTCCTTTGCTTTTCATGTCTGAATACATGGGCTTCCCATGCATGGTCATTGCATATTGTATATAATTTCAAATATACACAATATTTGAGTACTGAAGGCAAAGAATCATAGATAAAAAATACTGAAGGCAATGAAAGAGATGTTTCTTCTCTGTGGTAGATCACTTCTCTTTTTTCATACTAAGTATACATTTTAACTGAGCTGTTTGTGTATATCTGCCACAGTGATTGCAGCAACCATGCACTAAACTATCTCTCTAAGCTATGATTAAGGAGATCATCAACCAGACTACACAGATGACCTATACACATGATAGATGATAATGAAGAAAAGGGAGAAAAAGGGCTTAGGTTTAACACTTTTACCAATCATGTAGTATCTGAAAAATGAAAGAAAACTTCCTCCTGCCTCGGAGGACTCCGAAGAAATGCTATCGCTTGGCAAAGATGAAATTGTCTCTGGATCTGATTCTTGGGTCGGAAGCATGAACAAAAATTCATTCAACATTCGGACAACCTGACTGAACGTTGGCCACACGTTCGGATCTTCAACCCAGCATGAACTGATGATGTACACTAGCTCTTCAGGCAGATCATCAGGCGGTGTAGGTCTCATTTGCTTATGACCGTAATAAACAGTATTTTCATAAGTACAAGAATTAAATTGGACAAGTATAAACATAAAAACTGCGTGCAAAGCTTATTGTGAACCACATATATAGTACTCAGCAAGTGTTTTTTACAGAAAATTAAAAAGGTTAGCTTTCATTTAAGCTGAAAGAAATAATGCATCGAGCCCAAAGGATGCATGGACTTCTTTATAAGGAACATCACTAAACCACAGACATAATGACCCAACTGTAAAATTACTACTTTATTTGGTAGATCCATATATATGTCTCAAGTCAATTGGGAATGGTACACATGATCGATCATATATGAAACAGCTTACCAAAATTGTAACAGTTTTTTCATAAAAGGTTAAGATGCAAAACGAATCATATAATACGGTATGAAATCATCCAATGCAACTTATCTGACAAAGATTGGCAAACATAAATCAGAACATAGCAGCTATTGCAATAGTCGTCATAACAATCTTACATCTACCAACCTTAAATGCAGCAGCGTATGTGGCTTGCAAATAGGACATACCCTCAAAGGGCATCCGGTTAGGCAGCGGCTCCCACAAGACTATTCCAAAGCTATACACATCAGCTTTGTTGTTGTAATGCTTCTTCTCACCATGCCGAAGAGTAACAGTGCTATACAAATGTGAGATGAAATAGCCAAGTTTCATAAAAAAACTTCAAACTGAAAAAGAAATGATTTCTCCGTCCAATACCAAATCAACGAGCTCATAACAGTATTGGTCAGGAATTTGAAATGGTGACAATGCTACTTCATTATTCATCTAATCAGTATTACATTAGGAGGAGAAAGGGTCATCCCAAAGGAAATCTAAGAAAATCATTTTCCTGACATCAAGGCAACTGCATGACCTCAACAGACAACTACAGCTAAGCATGTAAAAATGACAACTGATTTTAGTTTTCTGCAAAGATAAGAATTCTCTTGACAAAGAGTGGAATTATATCATATTTTAAAAACTGAATGGCTAAATGTATAGACAACTGAATACTGGGAGGTGTTATGATGCATGGCATTTAGCATTATTGTAGTTTAGTCAGTTCTGATCAATTTTAGGCGGATATTCTCAATTTGTACATTTTTTAGACTTATTTTCGTGAGTTCTGTATTATCTTTTAAGGCTTTAGAAGGAAATTATAGGTATGGTTTCGTAAGTGGCGTCTACAACTACGTCTTCATCATTGTGAAAGACAGTTGATTCTTGAATGATATTTTGCAGTTCTAATTAATTCTAAGCTTTGTTCCCTCTTGTTGACAGAGTTATACATTCCTGTCCATTTTTTTCTCATATTTCCATTTTTATTTCAAATTTGCTCCCATCTTGAAGGTAAGAAATACTTCGTCAATCAAGTAATGCTGACTCATACCTCAGAGACCATCCAGCGATAAGTTCCAGTATCTGCTGTCATCATTTCTGTTACAGTCTCTTCTCTTGCAAGTCCAAAATCCGCTTGTTTCAGAAACTTATGATTTTCAGTGAGTAGTAAATTATCTGAGTTATATATGAATCAAATGGAAATTTCAGCCACTAACATCATTTACTAGAGTAACCAAATAATTAGAGAAGTAGCACATAGATAGCCTAACAACTCATCGTTGCAATATCAATTTCATTTCTAAATGTTGCTAAGTTTTCTAGTATTATACTATACCCAAATGAAAATTGAATTTTACAATTTGAAATCCAAAGGTCCATTCCCAGTTGTTCTATTATCCACTCAAACAACCCAAGCTGCAGTTTAAAAACCGTTTTAAAGAATAAAAAATAAATAGTGATTACAACTTCCTGGTGAACTAGTCAGTAAACATAAAGCACCTAAGGAGGTTTAGTTTATGTTATAAATAAAACGCAAATGCATAATTGACACATATTAATCACCTACAAGGATGAGTTTTTACATAATTAAAACCAGACACAATAAGAATCTCCGCAGAATGAATCACTGAATACAAATCTACAGGAAGATATTACAATATTTTTTTAATTACTTGATATAGGTGCAAATTTTAGCAGATGAAAGTGCTGATGACACGAAAATATTAAGACAAAACCATACCTGGCTTTAGATCTGTATGGACAATCCCATTTGCATGGAGGCACTTCATGACTTTAGCAATATCAAGGGCATAATTTATAGCCACATGGAGATCAAGTAGCTTGGGACGAATACTGATCAAATACTTACAAAGCGACATCCCTGGCAACAGTTCTCTAGCTATAACCATCAGAGGAGCCTTGCAAGCACCAACGAACTGAACACAAGACGATAAACATATCAGCTATTTGTTGAATTGAATAATATTGTAAAGAAAGCGAAAATTGCAGGTCATAATTTCCCAATAGACAAACATGCGACTAACTGATGTCGTAAATCCAACAGTAAACAGAGAAGTTCCAACAATATACCTGCATCTAATTCATTCATCCTTCATCAAACTAATAAAGGAGATGATGATTTTGGCTTTCAAGTGAGGCTCAATATCCATTAGCAAGATATAGATGATGGCCAAGAAGATACATATAAGGAGGCATGTAGCTTCTAAACAGACAACTGACTACATAACAATGGACATTTTATACCTATACCTTTTTAATTTAAACACACCAAAATTAAATTAAGAAAAAAGAGCACACCTTCACAAGGTTCTCATGTTTCACTATAGCCAACATATTAACTTCCCTCACAAAACGGCCTTCAAGTGCCATCCTTTCTTCTGGTGCCTTTCCACATTGGAGGATTTTGATAGCAACAAGTTGGTCTCTGTACCTACAAGAAGGAAAGAGACGGACGTCCGTGTTCTATGTATTATTAGTGAAAAAATTGCTATGTTCACGAATGCTAATGGAAATTGAATTGTTAGAGAATAAAAATGGTCTGACTATTTCGCAAAAATGCCAACATTGAGGGCTAGCTTTATTTTATCAAAACCTTAAGAGGACATCAAACATAAAAATAGAAACATAGTACCATTCTGACTTTGCCAAACTTGTTCAATAGCTAACAAGGCAGTCGTGCTCAAACCAAAACATGATCAGTAAAAAGTATTGAACTTACTTTCCTTAGTACACTTTCCCATGAGCTCCTTCTTCCATCTTCGACCCAACAAACAACAGTTTCGGATCAATCAAGAGTTTCTTATCAATATCCACTTGAGCATCCGCAACCCAAACACCATTCTTTATTGCGGGAACGATGTGCAGTTCTTGACCGGCTCCGACACTACGAAACTCCGCCGTCCCTCCAATTCGTTGAATGCCTTCTCTACAAATCATCTCCTCCAACACTCCGATGAGAAACAACCATAACCTCCCTAACCAACTAAAACTTCACCACTTCTTCCCACCCGAATCCATCAAAGACCAAAAACTAGAGCTACCCAGTAGCTCACAGACCTCTGCAACTCCAGCCAACGTCTCAATCCAATCCGCAGCTCCACACCAGTGAATGAAACAAAACAGGAACCAAAAAGCCATCACCCTGCAACTCCTCTACAACCACAGCATCCCCCACACAATATGCGACCGCCCACAAGATAAAGCTTCCACCTTTCGCAACAACCGAGAAGTTGCACCACCTTTACTGATTCCAAGCTCTAACCAGAGAGCTAGAGGTAGGAGGAAAAGTGAAAAGTGAAAAGTGAGAGACTTATGAGCGAAGATATGCTGGTGTGGATGGTAGTAGAGAGGAAAGCTGCGGAGGGTCGGCAGATATAAAGAAGGTGGGAAAGACGGCCGCGGACAAGGAGATGATCGCCGGGAAAGTTTGCTGCGGCGAATGGGGAGCCGACAGGTTTGCAACGGTCTATGAAGTGGGGGTGTTGGAAAAGTTTGCCCAGTCTTTCACCTAAGAACTTCTTTGGAAAGGCCACTAATATGGCATCTCTTTCTTAAACACTAATTAATTATTGGTGTGTTTTTTCTTTCAAAGTGATTTATTGTTGTGTTATGATCATAATGTTTACAACATTGTATGGTTAGTTAGGTCATATTATAGTTTAAGAAAAAATAAATGAAGAGATACAATCTTAAAATGATCAAGGTTGAAATGTGATTTTTGTAACGAGATTGAAGGCGCATTAAGATTTTAAAAATATTTTTAAGAGTTTTTTAAAAAAATCATGTAGTGGCAACAATAAAAAAGATGATATAAATATTGATATGTTGACCTTTTCTTTATTAAATTAAGTATTTAGATGCACAAGACATAAAATAGTTATTTTTTTGTTTTTACATATATTTATAGTTTTTTTACTTATTAAAAGGAGCTTTGGATCTCATTCGAGCCGAGGAGTGCTAATATGATTGATGTCTTTAAAAATGGTCCTATAATAAGATACCAATAACCGGATTAATTAGCGACTTGGGGACCATAGTGCAGGTGAGACAAAAAGCATAAATAAAATTTTTCTTAGAGTTATAAAGATATTATTAAAAATTTTTCGCCAACATTGATAATTGATATTTTTGACACACAAATCAAATAACCAATGAAATATAGTGAGTAGAGGCGGCATTGAAAAGTTGTTCCGATCCATAAAAGCTCGACATGTTTTCCTAGTCTAAACATCCAATTGGAGTGAAAATTAAGTCAGCCGTTGAATCTTGATTTCATACTTATTAATTAATTATTTAATTATTGCACAATTGTGGTTATTTGTATTTGGTAATTTATATATTAGCCTCCATCCAAAAGATTGCAATTTCCAACCAAATGTAAGCCTTCTCTATCTTCTAGCTCACCGACGGGAAAGACGTTGTCTTCAAGGACGATAGATCAGTTATGAGGTCATTATATATATATATTACATAAAAATTGAAATTAAAGATTCTGTAGTTTAGAAAGAAAAAAAGGGATTCAAACTGGATTTTCAATTCTTTTATCACTTTTTTTATTACAACTTGATGGTTAGAAAATATTAGAAGGATTACTAGAAATTGCACACATGATAAAATAAAACCACAATAAAATTAGAAAATATTAGAAGGATTACTAGAAATTGCACACATGATAAAATGAAACCACAATAAAATACACGAGTAGACGAAGAAAACTCAAATCCATGCACAAGACGCTTTATTCAATACAAAATTATCACCCTTTACATCAGGGTCTTTTACCAGTAATTTATATCCAAAATAAAATAAATTTATATCCAAAATAAAATAAATTTTCTTTCCTTGTTAATATAGCAAACGGAAGAATATACATCTCCTATCACACCACAAGTTTGTTGAAGAAAAATTCTTTGTTGATCACCCAAAAATTGAAGATTATCATCAAGAATGGGAGAGGGATGAAGAAAGAAGAAGAAAAATGTCTAAAGACCCCAACTTTGGTGAAAAATGACATATATAAAGACAAAAACATGAAAAGGTGCGAAATAAAACCTTTTGGGTGTCTAGGCGCCGAACATAAGTGCCTGAGCGCTTGCCCTTTTACAATTTGGTTGAGGCCCGAGCATCCCGAGCGTTTATGTTTTCTAAAATATAGAACCATCAAAATGATTTAAGCACAATTCCAGCTCCAAGTTCTATTTTTTGCCAAGCCTTTGTAACTTTAGGTATTTTAAATAAAATGCATCGACCTCTAATATTAGTACCCACTTTACAATCTCAATGGCTAATGATGTACGTAAGTACTATGTTATTAAGTTTTGGAGCCCTTTTGTGCGGATCTTTATTATCAATATCTCTTTTAGTTATTATATTTCACAAAAACATAGAAATCTTGGCCAAGCATCCCAGCCTTCTAAAAGCGAACACTCATAATGGTTGATCAAGTTTGATGGATTCACCCTATGAAACAAGAAGTTCTGGCCCTGGAGGTATATTGTCAACCACCTGGCGGCCGTCCGATGCATCAGCGATGGATATTTCATATCCTCCTTTTTCTTTACGTAAAATTTTAATTATTGTACCTGCAGTTGTAGCATTATAGACTGTATTATTACTCTTGCTTCCATCTGGATAAATCTGACCCCTACCCCTGGGCATTCACCTCTATGGAAAAAACCAACATTCCCCACCTATTTTTAAAACCCAAAATTAAAAACACCAACTAAAAAATCTTGTATAACTTTCTTTCAGAGTAAGTATTGGACAATTTGAACTTACCTTTACTTAGATATACATCATTTCAACAAATAGAAGTTGAAATTATTATATATACAACAGAAAATCACAAGTGTTATTTCGGTCATGCACTGGGTATCTTGTATTTTCATAAATATTTTTCATCGAGGAGGCAAGTCATAACTCCATCAATAATCGGTCTCATGATTACATTCATATAGATAAGATTCTCAAAGCATATTTTGCAAGTCAATATGTTGTCTAATAGACCTTGAATCTTATTAAAACAATTAAGTTAACCTCCTTGCAATTTTGAGCACTAGTCATTGTAGGATAGTTTCTCACTATATTTTATAGTGCACTACCTCAATCACCCATTAGCTTGTTTGCACCCATTGAATCTGCTCATGGAATTACCACTTGCTAGATTCGGTTGCCACTAATGGTGTTCACTTAATGACTTTAAGCTTATTTCCCTCGATGACACTTGAATTTGTACCCTCAATAATCTTTTGGTAAGTTGATCAACTAAATTCTCCACAGACTTCACATATCTCATTGTTATAACACCTCCTGCTATTAACTTTCTTAAAATTATGTACCTCAATTCAATGTGTCTCGAGCTTTTCGTATTATGATTTTTATTATGAATTTTTGCAATAGTAGCCAAGTTATCAAAATGGATTAAGATAGCAAGAATTGGCTTCTCAAGCATGGGAATTTCAGAAGGAATTGCCTAAATTATTCCACTTTTACCAACGACATCCAATGCTACTAATCTGGCTTTTGTTGTCAATTTGGTAATGATTTCTTATTTTGTTGACTTCTGTATACAGAGGATAAATACATATCCACTCGTGGATTTTGTATCTTCTGAATCTGATATCCAATTTGCATTACTATATCATAGAAGCAAACTCAATATAGTGAATCCCCATTTCACTTGCACCCTTAAGATATCTTAATACTCTTTCTAGAGCATGCCAATAAATACCACTAGGATTATGAGTTTATTTACTTAGTTTACCCATAACAAAGACAATATCAAGTCTCACACAATCAGCAAGATACTTTAAACCATCAATTACTTGAGAATACTTAAGTTGTAATACACTATCCCAACCATTCTTTATCAATTTAAGAGTTGAATCATATGGTGTATTCACAAGCTTACATTCAGAAGAATGACACTTTTTAACAACTTTTTAACATAATGAGGTTGAGATAAGATTATTTCGTCTTAAGTCCTTGAAATTTTAATTCCAAGTATAGCGTTAGCGAGTCCAAGATCTTTCATCTTAAAGTTCCCATTCAAGAACATTTTAGTCGCACTAATCTTACTTGAGTCCTTTTAAAAAATGAGAATATCATCAATATTATATACAAATCTCCACCAATAAAGGCATTTATCAGAATCATATGACACAAAATTAAATAATTTGATCACATTATCAAATTTTTCATGTCATTATTTTGGTGCTTGTTTAAGACCATATAAAGATCAAATTAATTTGAACAATTTTCTTTCTTGCCCACTTAGCACAAATCCTTCTAGTAGTTGTGTGTAAACCTTTACTTGGTACTTGAATATCTTTTTTTTACCAAAGTATATTTATTCCTATGTACATGTATTTTCATATGCAATGTATTTTGAATTGTATGTCTAGAATTAACTTTACTTAGTCTTCATCCTTCAAAATTTGATATTTTCACCACATGTAAAACCCGTGATTCGAATCAAGGTTTTATAATCTAAACCGGTCAGTTCAACCGTTATTCTCAGTCAAGTTAAGTTTAAATTATGAGACCACCATTCATTTTTCTTGCCTGACCATTCGTTTTTCTCAACTGATTTCCACACTTCTGACACTGTCACCATTCATCCTTCTCACCCAACTTCCTTCTTCTTTTTCTTTATCTTTTCCCCTACGATCCTCACTCACGTTAGCCACAACCTCGTCACCGTCATCACATGACTGACGATTAGGTATGGTGTATGAGCTCACCGTTTAGGCGCTAAGACACGCTCAGAGCTTCATGTTAGGACTCGCCCCTGATTTATTATTCTATTTTATCGTGATTCAATTTTTACAAATTGTAGAACTAGTTAAGTGGCATTTTATTGGATCTTACTTAACTCAGGTCATTTAATCAATCGATCTTCTTGATTAATAACCCTCAAGTATGTTTTCGAAAATAAGATCTACCACAAGTTGCCTTCAGGACTATTACATAAATCCCTACCGAGACCTATATATATATATATATGTGTGTGTGTGTGTGTGTGTAGCTTTCGCGATTTTTCAACAACCATGCTACAAGAGTGGGCATGGAAATAAGAAAAAGGCTTAGGATATAATAGTAGTTCCAAGGGACCAGAAAGTGAAATGAGAATATGTCGAGGCATCAGCAGCAACAGATAAGTTCAGTTAAAGATGATTTTAGTTCAGTAGATACCCTTCAGAGATTTCATGAAAATGTTTTCTTTCATATGAGAGTTTGCTCTCATAGCCAGTTTGATATTAGTTATATTTTTAGACCAGTAATACTCGTTACTGACGTGTTTTTATAATATATGTAGGTGATGATCAGGGTAGGATGAGCTAGCCAGGATGGAGGAGCAGTGGCGTCTCTTGCACACACACATGCCAGGCGATAGAATGTTAATGTTTTGTTTATGTTATCATTATATTAAGAATGATGTGATGTAAGGTATGACAATTGAATTCATATGATGTGAAAAGTAATTAAAATGCACAAATGGTCGAGACCCAAGATTTAGAATAAATTATGCAGCATATTAGAATTTTGTGCGAATATCAATGTGTGATATATTTATATATATTTATACATGTTGATTTGACAGGGTAGACCTTAATTGCACTTTTAAGGGAAATTTTGTCCGTTCTATTTTTGGAATTTTTATAGACTTTATCATACTTATTTTATTTGGCAAACTAGTTGTCATGTCATTCATATAGTAGCATGTTAGGGTTCCGTGCATTCATCCATACACAACGATAAATATCTTCTATCTCGAGACGTCGAAAGTAGATCCCCAGGGTCACGTTCGGGTTAGCCGACCTAATCGGGACCAGTGATATTCCGGTTCGGTTCTGAGCGTAAACTGGACTTGGGGTGTTACACCACAAAACCTCACTTTTGACATTTTTTTTAAAAAAAGCCAAGTCTATTCATAGTAAAAGCCATAACAACGTCAACAAAAACAAATTGCTAGAAGAGAGCACACATTACGACCAAAAATAGCACACCAACTAACATAGTAGAGAAAACTAATGAGGTAAAAACAATAGTATCCTACCCAAATCATCCACATTCTAAGCATCCAATAAATCTGGATAAGCAATACAAACAAGTTGAGAAGATGATCATCCCACAAGCGGGGAGAAACGAAGGAATTACTGTGCTCTGGCGACCTTCTACTCTCCTCATAGAATGCTCCACCAATCTTTGGAGATCTAAAGCCACCATTAAGAGGATGTAAGGCTCTAGGCAAGGTGGGACAAGCCCCAAAATAGGATCCGGGAAAAAATCAACAACTTACAAACATGGAAGTAATAAGGAGTATTGAGGGTTGGTCATTGTCTTCAACTAGTTTGTATTGTAAATCCCACTTGTAAGAAGAGAACAATGAGAGGAAAAAGTAAAATACCTCACTTGGGGGAAGAAAGGAGGGCGGAAAGGGAGAAATAGAGGCATAAAAGTCGAGAATAAGGGAGGACGTAGTAGGTAGAGGAGGGAGGGGAGAGGGGTTGGTCGGACCAAAGGTCTTGGGGGAAGGGGTAGGCGGCGGTGATAGGGCTGGGGGAGAAGGTTTGGTAGTAGCATGCACCTTGTTCATACTTTTGACAATTTAGAGCATCATATTTTGAGTTTCACGGTTCAAAGTTTTTTCATCAATTAACTCTATTATTTATTCCTTATTAACCTTCAAACAAAGCTAACACATGTAGTTTAAAGGGTAAAATTAGAAAAATTATAGTTACATAAAATGGCATTTTTACATCAAAATATATTTACATTCATAATACTTACTACAAGTGACAATTGGCAAACTCCAAATCAAGTACGCGAACAATGATAAGATTTTCATCATTCAATAATCTTAGACAAATGTTTTTTGTTAATATATTTCGGACTCAAAATTTAAATATCAATGAGTACCATCATTTCCCAAAAAGATCAACCAAGAAAGGACGTAGTAAGCAAATGCTTTCTAATGCTATTATATTTAGTCCATCATAATAGAGAATGTGAAGTTATCATCATCTGCCGAATCACAAAACTTTATAAGGTGTAGAATTGTTCTAAAAAAACTTCAATAAGCGCATACAATTAAAACTAATGATTGAGATTGGCTAATGATTGATTGATTGAGATTAGCTAATCTTTCTTTCGAATCGATTTTGATAATTGATTGAGATTGGCTAATGTTATTTCCTACGAATTTCTTTTCGTAATTTTAGAAATTTGAGAGAGTTATTATGTTACTACATGTTGTAATATAAAACTAAATTTATCTTTAATAACTCATACAAAATTATTAGAATGATCAAATTTTAAAATTGTCTCCATTATAGGTCAAGGGCTCAAGGCTCAAAATTCTTGGACATATTATAAATTAAAAAGTCCAAATCTGAATCCGATCAGAAACTATTTCAGATAGAATGTAATGGGTTGGATCAAATCAGTTTTACGGATGTAAGATATTTGAACACATCTTTTTTTATGTTTCCAATTGTCTTCCTTTTTCAAGCTAATTCAGTATCTACTCGCTCTCAAACACAACTTCCTTGCTAATAATTATTTTACAGAAGTAAAATCTCATAAACTAGAATGGAGTTCAACTTGGATTGTTGTGAATCTTATATTTCCACAAAATATGCACAATCAAATACTCTTAAACCAAAGTAGTTTATTGTTTTCCCTGTTCAAACCTCTTTAGGAGGCTTGCCATTTAATGTTGTACGTTTGTGAGCTAGTGATGATATTAGTTTCCCTAACCAAACCTCTTCAAGAGCCTTGCTATCAAGTGCCCAAAAACCTTGCTCAAGCCTACATTCAACCTCATCCTTTTCCAACCAGCTTTTATTCATCTTTTTCTAACACCATATTTTTTAAGGAGTATATGATGTAGTAAAATGTTTAGTAACACTACTTGTGAAGTCCAAAAATTCCCTAGCCTATTCTAATCCATTCTAACAATTCAACCAAGTGTAAATAGATCAGCCTTTGTCATCTTTATAAAATGGCTATTCCAAGTTAAAACTCTATATTCCATATCTACTAACAAATCTAATTTTTCTTACGTAGGTATTGAATGTCAGAATAATTTTGTAGATTTCACAATCTACCTACTTTAGAAAGTTTACCTTTGGAATTTATACCCTTAGACTATGGGTCTAGTGATCTCCTCACTCACTTATGGTCAAACCCACCATCCAATACGAAACAAATTTAGCTTTTCTACCATCTCTAACTACCTATCCAATTGCAAATTGACGAGCATGTGCCATCCCTTCAAATTGATTAATCAAGTTATTGATTTATAATTTATCCTTACTAATAAATTTATTCTTATCCCAGTCAGTATTGAACGGGACACTAATATTAAAGATATCACATCCATTGTCTGATAAAAAATATCTAAATTTCCTCCTTGTTTGGATCTCCACTCATGCTTTCCATTTCTTGAACATAGTGAAAGGCCTATGCTTCTGTAGGGAGCGCACAATAACGAGAGTGCAAAAGTAGGCGGCGCACAACAACGAGAGCTGTTGGATCGAAATCCAGCGGCTTTGAGCTTGGGTGCACTGCCTGCTTTTGTAGCCAAGCAATGCATAACAACGAGAGTCCACTGAATCGAAATCCAGTGGCTCTGATTCGCAACACCCCCCCCCTTTGTTTTTATGTTCATATTTTGAATTTAAATGTCAAAAGATGGATTCATAATCTACTGATTAAAGTAAACTCTATTACATCAAGAATCATAGATTATATAACAATTTACTAAATCACACATGCTTCCTACTATATATATTATTATATTTTTCCAAACATAGATTATGGTTGATATAAAAAGGTGGGAAAAGATGGAAGCTAATATGTATTTGATGCTAGTGGGAAAAAGCAAACAAACTTAACATGTAAACAGCTTGGTCTTTACCAAATATGATTAAACTTTAAACAACATCAGTCGAAGTAAAAAAATTATTTATTTGAAAGATCCCGTCTCATCCATATCCATGTGTGAACTATAGTCAAGTTTCAATTTATGTTGCACGTGCAGAAGTGGCACTATTCTCAAAAGACCTCCCACTAGTCTTGAACTCGCATACATGTATCTATTTGTAAATATATATATATATTATATATATATATATATATATATATATTAATGATAAATACTCTCGTCCATGCACTGCATGCATGCTTATCAACACCATGTGATCGCCCACCCTTCGTATATTTCTGAAGGGAAAATTTTTTGGGAAGACATCTTTAATGCATACTTACCTAGAATGACATGAGGTCAAGCATAACTCTTGTATTAATCAATATCTATAACGTTGATGTTTTTTCCTTTTTACACACGGTACATTCCCCCTTGATAACTTCACAAAATACGTAAACGATATATGCCACTTGATAACTTAACAAAATACATAAATTACACACAGGTCAAGGATCTAGGGATTCTGTCTATTTGCCGATCTCCATCACAATTTGTATCGATTAAACAAATTGTCAAAATCTCTAAAGTGACTGTATATTCTTAGTGCTGATCACCGATTATTACAATAATAGGTAACCCTGTCATATACTTAAATTCTACGTGTCAAAGTTGGTTGATGTCGATATATATATAGATGCAATTGTCTCTAAGATAAATTTTTCATATATATATATATATATTTATTTATTTATCAAATTTTTAAAAAGATGTTTGTGTAGTTGGGTACAAATGCAAAAAAAAAAAAAAAAAAAAAACGGAGGAAAGGAGGGCCTCTTCCGTCCTTTCCAATTCGACCTCCAATGCCCAAATTGGAATCTAGGGTTTCCGAGTTCCCCTCAGTTCCCCTTTTCCTCCACCTCTAACCCATCCTCGATCATTCCCCGGTGCGAATTCCGATCGACGCCCTCCAGAATGAGGTACCTTTCTTCCCATTTCTGTTGATTTTTGGATGTTTTGGGTTCTGGGGTATTGTTGGTGATTTGATCGAGCTGGTAGCGGATGCTGTTGCAGATCCAGATCGTAGGGCCCGAGCTTGGTCGCGTCGGATTGGGGGAGATCTGGTCCGGCATTTTTTGCTGGGAGGGTTGGGGCGTCGGGTCAGATGAGTGAGGGCGGGGGTGGGTTGCATTTGGGGACGGCGGGGGCGTTGCCCCTGTCGGTGATCTCCTCCGTCTCCATTGTCATTTGCAACAAGGCGCTCATCAGCACTCTTGGTTTCACCTTTGGTGCGTGATTCTATGCTTCGACCTCAAATGCTATTCACATTTTATGTTTCTGTCATTGTTGTGTTGATTTCTTTGAGGTGGACTGTCATGTATTTTCCTTGTGGGTTAAATTTTGACTTTTGGAGTTTGTGAACTCGGTTTGCCTCACTTTTTGTTAATTGGATGAGGTTTGGGAAGCTGATCTATGTGAAACTTGAAGTGGTGGATAGGTTGTAACTTTTCATTGGAAGAACAATCCTGTCACCTCAAAGTTTGAGTAGGAGAACAAGTCGATAAAGTTTAGAGAAACCGGACGTGTATTATGTCGTACAGCATTTATTAGTCTCGGACATTTTTGTGTGGTTTCATCGGAAGAATACTGGAACTGAGATTTGGTTCATTTTTTTGCTTCAGGACGCTCGCGTTCCTTTTCATTTGCTGGTTTTTCAAGATTAGGTATTACTGGAACAAGCCTAATGAATATGGCACAATAAATTTATCACATGGACTGTGATGGGTAGGCAAATGCTAGTAAACACAGTCATGGCTTTGTGCACTATTTACATGTCTGGTGGAAACCTGAATATATTCTCTGTTAGAAGGCGAGCAAAAAAATTACCAGACTGGTTAACATTATTGCCTATCTGATTGGAGGTAGTCTTTGGTGGCTGTGGGATAGAGAATAACCGTTCTCTTTCCTCACATCTTTATGGACTCTTTAACAGCAGATTGTTATTGTGGAAATTTCTTCTCGTAGAAAGTGTGGCTGTAAATGGTGGTATTTTTTATTATTTTTTTCAACTGAACTACATCAGTTGAAGCTGTTTTAGTGAAGAAGAAATATTTTATCAGCTTTTTTGAAAAAATCTTGTTTAGATTTAACCGGAATGTTCATTGCATTTAGAAGTGGATAATATGATGAATGCTTCCATTTGTTTATTAATTTTAACTTGATTCGAGAACAATTTCTTTCCTCAGTAATGATGTTGAAAAAGGTTATCTAATTAGCAGCCTTAATGGATAACTTTATGATCGTTCTTTAGATGTAATATTCATGATTTTCTAAGCAGTAGTATGGTTTTTCCCATTAGTTATCATCTTTGTGGCTTAATATGTGTGTAATGTCCTTGCTTCGGCTACAACTTTGACTAGCTGGCATCTTCTGGTTACATTTTGCTCTCTTCATGTAGCATTATGGATGAAATTGTTTGAGCACAAACCATTTGACCCCAGGGTGGTAATGGGTTTTGGCATCCTGAATGGAATATCTATTGGATTGCTAAACCTTAGCCTAGGATTTAATTCTGTTGGTTTCTATCTGGTAGAATTCTTCTGTATATTTCCTCTTTGTTTTACTTTTTTGCATTACTTTTGCTTTCTTGCAGATTTGCAATACTTTAAAATTGTCAATTGTGAGAACTCCAATGGGTCTGGATTGAAACTGTTTTTGGTAGTGCGTTCCCAGTTATATCAGGATTTGTGCATCATGTAATAGTTCAGAACGCAAGTATGTTTATATTTCATATTATAAATTAGTTTGACCTTTGTGAACTTTTCTATTCATCCCTTTTGTAGATGACAAAATTGGCAATCATACCATGCACTGTACGTCTGGAAACCATTTTCTTCAGTAAAAGATTTAGGTATGTCTCAATTACCATAACAATTTGTTAGGGTATCTTTTTCTTTTCATTTTTTAATTTCAACAGTCTGTTGCTTATGTTTTTCAGTAATGCTATCCAGCTATCTCGTGATTCTTCTTTTGGGCGTTGGAATTGCAACTGTTACAGATATGCTGCTCAACATGCTTGGTTCTGTTCTGTCACTGCTTGCAGTTTTCACTACTTGTGTTTCTCAGATTGTATCCACCTGCAAACCTTGTTTTGACTTATTTAATGTAGTTCTAGTTTATATGTTGCAACTCCTTAATTTCGTTTCAGATGACAAACACAATCCAAAAGCGGTTCAAAGTTTCCTCAACTCAGCTATTGTATCAATCTTGTCCTTATCAATCAATGATCTTGTTTATTTCTGGCCCCTTTATTGATGGTTTATTGACAAATCAGAATGTTTTTGCTTTAAAGTATACACCTCAAGTGTTGGTAACCATTCCTTCAAAACTCATCTATTTTATTTATCTTTTGATGTTTGGTTACTTTTCTAGAGTTAATTCGTTATTTTGCTTTTGTGGCAGGTTTTTATTGTGTAATCTTGCCTCATCTCAGTTTCTGTAAACTTCAGTACATTTCTTGTGATTGGAAAAACTCCTCCTGTGACTTGTCAAGTTCTTGGTCATCTAAAAGCATGCCTGGTTTTGGAATTTGGATATGTGCTCCTCCGTGATCCTTTTAGCTGGCGTAATATTTTTGGTATTCTGGTTGCTATAGTTGGAATGGTTCTTTATTCATATTATTGTTCTGCTGAAAGCCAGCAAAAGGCTAGTGAGCCAACATCACAATTGTCTCAGGTACTTCCTAGATTCTCTCTTGAATATCTGATTTGTAAGCTTGGCATGGCAATGTAGTGATTATTTACGGGATTTCTTTATCTTCTTTGATGCTAATGATGATGGCTAGAGTCAAAAGAAACTTATTCCAGTTTGCCTCTTTTGCAGGCAAAAGATGCTGAATCAGACCCTTTAATTGGTATTGAAAATGGGGCTGCTGTTGCCAATGGTGGTGGTGTTCCTGTGGTTTGGAACTCTAAAAAAGATCTCCAGGCATAAAATGGGTGCTTTACTGTTGAAAATTAACAGCTCCTGAAATTTATAAAGCTTGTGGGAAAAGAAACTTTTGGGATTACACCAAGGGGCCTCAGTTTCGAGCTGAAGCCTTGAGAACGTAAGGGAACAAAACAATAATCCAGCCCCCGGGTAACCGGGTGCCTATAGGAAGAACATGTTTTGCATTTCTTCTAGCATTTTTGTGATAATCTTTAGTATTATGGGTATTCTTGGCCCAAATTTTGTGCTTAAAATGGACTGATTTACCAAGAACAGTCGTATTGTTGAGCTTTTTATCATATTCTTTCTTTCTTTTTCAACGAACTTGGCGTAATTGGACAAATACAGCATGCACAGATGCGTCACCATATGTTAACAAGATTTTATGGAACTTCTTTTTCTACCAGTTTGTCTATAAAAGAGTTTGGCTTATGGGCAGGAACATCCATGGTTCCTAATCTAGAATGCTTATGACTACAAAATGGCAAATTTTAGATGGTTGGATGTTTATTCTGATGTGCCAACCTTCCTTCTTTATCCACGTTTAAGACTGGTAATTCACAAGTGCTAACGGACTTACATTAATTTATAGAAGCTAAGTTATACAATTATTTTGCCTGATATATTTAATCTGGCAATTGGTAATAACTTGCATGTTATTCATATGGCCCCATGAAGAAACAAGGCGTGCCGATGCTACTGGTGAATAGCCAAGCCACTAATATGAGCTCGGCCTGTTGTCACCCCACCACTATGCACTGGTAAGATACATTTTTATCACATAGGATTGACAAAATCAAATATTTAACTTGCTTTTCTTTCTTAATAACTGCTGTTAATTCATGAAATAACATGTCAAATAAGAAATGTAAACTAATAAGAAAATAAAAAATACTTGAAAATTTGTCAAATTGATACATCTCTTTGCAACATGGCGTAACTCTATGATGAACGTGGCAAATAAAAAAACTTAGATGTGGCACAACAAAGGCAATGCTTCGGCTTATCGATGAATAAGGTATCTCTGCTACATTTTTTTCTATTCCACTTAATTTAAGATTTATATAATTTTAAATGACAAACTCTTATGAGTGAAAACCTAGAGATCGATTGAAACTTCATTTAAGCTTGTGGGCAGGATATTGACTATCTTTCCATGCGCGAAATAGCTGATCAACTCCATCAAAAGGAAAACGATGCTCAATCATGGCCCATCACCAGCTTTGTGGTAGTTCAGGGTCTGTATCCGCTTTCCAGGTTGAATGAACGTTTAAGTACTGTTCAGATGTTCATGAACTGGAGATATAATATAGCTAATGTCATTATAATGCATACCACCCAAAATACACTAGAAACCTCAAAACTCAATGGTATTGAAGAATTTGCAAATAAAGTACTGTACAATAATTGCCCTACGCAATATAATTTATATGCTTCACATTGCGCTCAGGTCAACTTTATACATACAAATATATGCATAAAAACTAAAATCTAATGAAAACATTAAAAAGTATTAATGAGCACATAATATTCAATCATGTATAATGTTGGCGTAAAATTAAAACTCTTAGTACTTCTATAATTGGTCAACTAAGATTATGAGTGTATCATTTCTATTATGAACAGTAATATTATGTATAATTCCATGTCGCCTTTGACCTCTCAACAATGACCTCTTTTTGGGTGATTCACCTTATAATATGCTACCTGGCAAGGATAAGCTGTGTGCGCACAAGTACCCAATCGGGTACAAGCATACACGTCAAAACAAAATACTAGGTAGATATGTACTTCACTAGAAGATGCTTCTTGGCCCAGAAATATTTGAAGAGATCAGAAAAGTTGGAGAAGGTGAATGGGAATGAAATAAAGTGGCTGAACAATATGATATATGTGAGAATATTATTATTGAAGATGAAGAGAGTAGAGATCATATAATACCACTAATTGGTTTGGTGACTGTAACTTTGTCAACGCTTTGCTGGGCATAAAGACATGGCAACAGTGAAGAGCACAAATATATGTCCAAATCAGAATCACAGTATACAGCTTCCATACTGCAACTTGGCTTCATTTAACTACTCTTACCTCTAATTTAATAGTTTACTTAGAAAAAAATTGAAGATGCTATGTGATTAATACTTGTTAATTGGGCTCTCAATGTCATGATCTAGTCTTAGATCTGAAATTGCAAGTAAAAGTGTTAATCATAGTGACGCCAGGTGTGACATATATATTAGCTCGAGAATGTGCAGGTACTAAGGTTGATTTGAGAGTATGAGGCGTATTTAAGCATTTTAGGCTGGTATAATTGCCTTCAATATTGTGGAAATGATTTAGTTTATAGGATTAAGCAATATTATTTACTAGGAATTCAACTTTCAAGTCATAGTTTGAAAGGGAGATAACAGCTAGTACTGGTTTTTAATTTTACCATGAAAATTACTTAACCACTATGAAATTAATAATGATAATAATATTTCTTTTTGCTTAGAAAAAAAAATTTTTTCTTCTTTTTTTCCCACATTATAAATTACCAAAGGGTGTTTGGGACATAGATTTTAAATTAAGATTTTATGTGATTATAAAAAGTAAAATTTTAAATGGTCCGATGATGTTTTGGATGCCAACCCTTATTCTTTATATGGGCTTGGAAGTGGCAATGCATAAACATTTATAGTGTTAATAATAATGAAAATGATGATAATGATGATGATGATGATATTAATATTAATATTAAAATGATAATAACAATAATAATGATAAGATATAATAAAAAAAATAATGAAACCTAAAATTAAGATGAGTATGTCCTCAACAATATTGGGACCTTTTATACTGTATAATGAGTGTAGCTTTTTAGTAAAACTAGGTTAGATGTCATGTCATGCATGTGCTATATTAGATATAAACTTTATTTATAAATAAATTATCATTAGATAATAAGATAAATTATAATAATTTAATATATTAGATATAGATTTTGGCTGACTCTAGCTAAAAGATAAGTCTTAATTAAAAGAAGATATGATATAATAATTTTATTTATTATTATTATTTATTTAAATTAGTTGAATCTCCTACTTTTAATCACATATCATTATTTGAATTCTCCTTTTATTAATATTAGGTAAGATGTCGCGTTATACATAACCTATACCTGATTAATTTTAATTTTATATATAAACTCTCGTTGACTAATGAGATAGATTATAATAATTTAATATCTTAGATATAAATTGTAATTGAATTTAAAGATATATCTCAGTTGAATGAAAAGATGATTTATAATTATTTAATTTTTATTATATTTTTTATTAAAATTAGACATGTTCTTATTACTAGGAGGTTAAAAATTGAGGTGATTGGGGTTTGAACCCGTAAACTTCTACGGTGAAAGGTATTTTTATTATTTTAAAAAAACTGAAATTAGTGAAATTCGAAATTGCGAACATCTATAGGAGATATTTTTATTATATTTTTAAAAGTTTTCTTGTATTTTGATTGGGTAATTCACATATTTTTAATCGTAAGCCAATATTGAGTTCCCTTTTAATTTATTGATTAATAAGAGTAGATTATCAACATGAAAAAAGTTTTCTTGAGCTATAAAGATCAAACCATTATGCCTGGTAGTTTGTTTTTAGTTGGAGCTGGACAAGATTTCTGTTGTTAGTTTACTTTACCATAAAACTTGAAATGCATTTATGTCTCTGTCTAATTGGTACGGTGAGCCAGTTCGGTACATGAACATGTATAATAATAGGATTTAGTTGATTAATTAGTCATTAAAAAATATAAGTAAAGGGCACAAATTAAGGTTATATAGAAGTTGATCCGAGTAATTGAGCTCAGTTTAATTACTTATTTCAAGCTTAATTTGTTTGTCTTTGAGTTTGAGCCGAGCATATTTGTATATATTTAAGCCAATTCAAGTTTGAGCCAAAGTTAAGTAAGCTCATTTTGTACTTACCAATTCTTCTATTTTGTATAATATACACTAAGATTTTATTAACTGAAGGGCTAAGATATATTTTTCACATTGTCATAATTTTTTATATTTAATAGTAATGATATCATAATACTCATGCATAACTGTGTATTCATATATATATATATATATATATATATATATATATATAGGTGTTATTAAGTCATTTATTCAAACCCTAAACCCTAGACCAAGGTTAATTAAAGTAGATATTGCTCCATTTTTTTTTAAAAAAAAATTTGTTTCAGTATTCAAATATACCTAGGTTTTGCCTCCATCTTTACTAAATAAAACTGTTTTTTAAAAATAAAATTAGTGCAATGAATCTAGTTTCTCTTTATTATTTTAGGGTTAAGTGGTTATCAAAATTTTGAAGTATTACCGATTATTTTACCTTTATTATACATGCAATTGAACAGAACTACACGAAAAGGTTTCTCATATTTTTTAATGACTAAAATAGAGATATTCTTTTCAAAAATGTTTCACCTAGCATTTTATAACCTAGTGTCACGGATGCAGTTCAACTTAATCTTAAACATGATACCATTTTATTCATTGGATTTGACCACCGGTTGGGGTACTAACAGCTCGATTAAATATAAATTTGCTCAACTGGATTTGGTTCAAGTAGAAGTTCAACTAAAGTTCAAATAAAGTGCGTGTTCACACCTCCGTTTGGCTAGACTCGGCTCGGCTTAAAACTCGATATTGTATTTTAATATAATACTTTATATAGTTTTATATATAATTATTTAAATAGAATATAAAAAATAATAATTAGAATCATGTCCTAGATATTGATATAATAGCTTCATGCATAGACAAAGTATGTTTTGATGTATAACTGATCATTCGAAGGTAAACTATTTAATCCTACACATTAAATTAATTTTATTTTAAATTATATGAAAGTAAAATACAAATAAATGAAGTTTGAGATTTCATGCATTCGACTTGATCTCGCTCTAAGTGTATTGAACTCGACTAAAACTCAAAGACATATGAATAGAGTTTGAATATATTTGAAATTGGCTCGACTTGTTCGATTAGTACCCATGATAATATATTTAAACCTGCCTAGGTTTACACCACTTGTGTATCCTTTTCCTCGTTAAAGATAACCATCGAGGGTGTGCACACATTGCATGCCTTCATAAATGTGAGCAAATTTGTCGAATACAATATGGCAAGGCAAAAACTGACCCCATTCAACCAACATACAGCAACAGTTCGTATTCCTCTTTTATATATAGTAACCAAAAAACACAAGAATTTTGGTGGAAGTCAACAAGATTAATCTTTCGTACTTAAAATCATTTATGTTACATATACACACCATTCACCGCGCTAGCCTTTTATCTAGCATCTGTGTGGTAATAGAAAGTGTGGCCTTTGCTCCATCCTTCACAAAACTACTCCCATTATATATATTATCATCATCGCCTCCAATCAACCCATCATTTTCTCTCGGAAAGTCTTCCTCCATCGCCATTTGAGTTCCATCTTCAACCATCTGATCAAGAGTTTGTTTTCCTCGCCGTTCAAGTATTTTTTTTCATCATAAACACAACACAAATGGTTCTACCAAAGCGTGGTCACAGGTTTTTCAAGTTCAGAATCATTTCTAGAGTTGAGTCCTTCGCTCTCTCTAATCTGTGATTAACTAAACTCCATAGTCTTCCATTCTTCCATCTACTGTAGAGTAGACACCTTTCAATCTTTCTTTTCTACCTCTTATAAATTTTGGGTGGTTTCCTCAATCTTCTCCACCATATCAATGTACACCGAGAGCTTGGAGTTCCAGCGCGGGGTGTTGGACATGGCATGGATCATGTTGAGAATCGACTACTCTCGACTCTTTTGGCTTCTTTTTGGTGTTTTCTCATATGAGAACCATGAAGGAAAGCCTCGGATCTAGCATCCGTCTTGCCTTGTCAATCCTTGATCTTTAGTTTACTGTATTTGGTCTTTCTGTTTAATTTAGTTCCTTCCCTGCTTCATCTTTCAATTTCTTCTTCTCTCTCTTTCTTGATCTCTGGAGGCGAGTCTGAAAGCGAAGATGGGGAAGCTCCATCTGGGTCGGCCGCCATGGTTGACAACTTGTTGATGCTGGAGCTTGTCGATCATGACATGAGCAAGACCGAGTCTGATTACGTTGAAATCGATCCCACTGGTCGATATGGACGTGTAAGTACTTAGTTTTTTTTCATCCATTTGTTGATGTTTACCTCTACTTGTTATCTTTTTTCTATTACTTCTTTATTAAAATATGGCTATCTTTTTAAATCTTATGGATCAATAGTAAGTCTCACCAATAATTTGTTTCAACTTTTTATCTGTATAGGAATAATATTGTAGCTTTCTTTTGAAAAGTTGAGGGTACTTCTTTTACTGTTGGAGAATCCACTTCATGAGATCATTAGATGCTGCTTGTTTTGGTTAATTTGTCGTTCCATTTTTTTCTTTGGAGTTTTATGTTACCTGAGGTCTTATGCGTCGAAAATGGAAGTCAGAGGGAGATCATTCATTCATTCTTTTGGCTAATGAAACGACATAACATCGATAAGGTCATCCTACATTTAAAAGTCGGGATGGGGAGAAAGAAAAATATAGTACATGGAGAAAAGTTTTTAGATGGTAGGTGGATGAGTTACTAATGAATCTTTCATATATAGTAATTTATAAAAAGCACTTGAAAGGACCAAAGCAAAGGCACTGTATAATGCAATAGTATATGCGAAGCTTGATAAATGCTTTTTTAATGTAATACCATTTTCTAGCCAGCTATACATTATCAGACACTCTAGTGGAAAACCGTCTTTTTGTCACCAACAATTTCAAGGACAAAAGGTTTAAATTCAGTGACAAATGGGTATTTGTAAAGGAATTTACCAAAATTTTCGGTGACAAAAGCTTTCACAGCTGATTATGTTCGATGATAGTATGACAGTTCACCGACAATTTGTCACCAAAAATTTCTTTGACAATTTGTTAGATTAAATAAGATGGTCGAATTGAAAGGGCTTAGGAATTTTGTTTTACATGAGTTTTATGTCATCTAAGTGCATAAAAACCCAATCTTATGATGACACCAGCTTCTTGGAATATATCCCTATTATTGTTAATTACCATTATCACGCAACTATCGCAGCTAAGGTTTTTACAATTATTGTGAGAAAGGCAGACGAATATATCAATACTAGAAATTAAACAATGTTTTTTAATATCAGTGTTGGCAGAACTACTAATCAGCATTGGGTGACCCATCAAAATCTAGCATCAGCACGCACACACGCTGATGTTAATTAAAAAATAGTGAGATTAATTAATGATCAGTATATTTCCTGGACTCAAAAACTATTTAACAAATATATACGATGAGAAATATGATGAAAGTGACACACGATTTATAAAGTGGTAATTGCTACAATATTAGTAGTCTACAATGGCCCAAATTTCCAATTTAGTTCATGATCTCTTATCCCTGATTTAAAGACATAAACTTGAGTGATAGAAGATGTGACTAATTACTTGTTTCTTAATCGGATGTCACATAAGATCAGACTGTAATTAGCATATAAGCTATGAATCTAGTCTTGTTTGATAATAGATTACAGATGACATGAATTTTGGAGTACTAAATTTTTTAACAAGTCTTGTCTGGATAATTGGAGGGAATGAATGATTATAAATAAGGTTGGGATGGTTGACTTATTCTTGTTTTAATGTTATCTATATATATATATATATATATATATATATATATATATATATATATAGCTATTTTATCAGCTTTGCATGATCATTGATAAACTATGTCAACATTAATCTGATTGGTTGGAAGAAAATAATCTGCTGTGAGTGCCCACAGCTTTTTCTTTAATCTAAAGCCTTGTATATAAAAAGTTGATATGGCCCACATTATGGAATATGACTAGTAATTTCATTATAAAAAAATAGAGGCAGCTACAGTGAAACATGACTTCTAGCGAAACTGTATATATAGACATATATCTAGCTTCAAAATATTAGTCTAAATGTTGATTGTAAATATTCTCATCTCTATATAAAAAGTTTGGTCATTTTAAAAGTTGGGAATATGGGTTTTTTGTTAATGACTAATAACCAGCTTTTTCCATTTTTTTTGAAGTGGTTTGGAGTGTTACCTGCCTGCCTATCTAATTAATCGTTCTACCGTTTTCCCTTAGTGAGTTGTCTGTAGGCTAAATTGTATAAAAAACTGGTTGATATCTCTGAACTTTTAGAGTTGTAAGTGATGCACTGGGAAAGAAATATACCGCTTTAAGTTGTCTGGAAATAAGTGATAATGATGGAGGTGAGATTATTCATTGTTGTTGTAATTTCCTGTTCATATAATCAGCATTTGTTGGAGCTAGTGCATGATTGTATATAAAAAGAAAATGCTTAGAAAAGCACTGTCGGCCTTACAAAAGTTAGATACATGAGTAGTACTGTCATCATAAAGTTCAACTAATTGTAAAATTTGATTGAAGAGCTAGAAAGAACTCTCACATAAGATTTAATTGAGCGTATTTTATCAACTCCTTTTGAACTCGGGTGTCCTATGCAGTTCAAAGACGTACTTGGAAAAGGAGCGACGAAGACAGTGTATCCTTTCAAATCATGAATGCATACGTATACATATATACTAAATATTTATCTTATGCATGTAAACCTATCAATCTCTAGATGGAAAATTATAATGACCATGAGACATATTATTGCGTATGAACATTTCCTTCACGGTAACAGCTACAAGGCATTTGATGAGTTGGACGGCATAGAAGTGGCTTGGAACCAGGTGGTTCTCCATGAAATTTTCGACTCGGTGGAGGAAATGAAACGCACCTACTCGGAGGTTAAATTGCTGGGCATCTTCAACCATGCCTCTATCATTCGGATCTACACATCTTGGGTCGATATGGAGAAGGCAGCCTTCAATTTCATCACCGAGAGGTTCTCATCTGGAACACTAAGAGAGTACGTATATACATAAGAATAATGGTAGCTAGAGCATATTCATGTTGGAGTAACAGTAGAATTTCTGAAAGACCAATTGGTTATCTTCTTAGTGTTATGAAGGTGATCATCAATTGCAGGTATAGGAAAAAAAACAAGAGAGTGAACATTAGAGCAATCAAGAACTGGGCACGCCAGATTCTTCATGGCCTTGTCTACCTGCATGAGCACAATCCTCCTGTCATCCACAGAGACCTCAAGTGTGACAACATCTTCATCAATGGCCATTTGGGAGAGGTCAAGATTGGTGAATTTGGCCTTGCCACCATGCTTAGAGATCTCCAACCTGCTCATAGAGTTATAGGCAATGCCCTCTTGTTCTTCACCATCTCAGTTACAAGTAATATAGAATCCAATTTTTAAAGATGGAGGGAGCAATGGAATGATGAACAGCTTCTTGTTTTGTTCTTGTTCGCAACAAATGCAGGCACCCCAGAATTCATGGCACCGGAATTATATGAAGAAGAGTACAATGAACTAGTGGATGTTTACTCCTTCGGCATGTGCATGGTAGAGATGCTTACATCTGAGTTGCCTTATGGTGAATGCTCCAATCAAGCACAAATCAACAAGAAAGTTACATCAGTAAGCCTATAAATTAACTACCTTTTGTGTAAACTAAGATTAATTCAGTACATGTCACACATAGTGAAAGTTGTATCAATGGTCTCTTCCTTTTTATGTAGGGAAAGTTGCCAGAAGCTTTTTATAGGATTAAGGACTTGGAGGCTCAAAAATTTGTGGGGAAATGTTTGGAAAAAGCATCCACTAGACTCTCTGCTAAAAAACTTCTTGACCATCCATTTCTTCATTCCAACAAGGGTATATCTAATTCATCTTCTGAAAAGTTTCCTACTCGTATTGGAAGAAGAGCAATTGACATGTCAAAGAGGATCAACTGTGAAAACAGTACTATTATCAACAAAGACATGATTGTGAAGGGGAAACTGGATACTGGAGATGGTACCATCAATCTTAAAGTGCAAATCACTGATAATGATGGTATGAACAAACCCTTTTATTACAAATTTGCCGAGGAAAATGTCGATGACAAATTTTCCGTGACAGACGGTCATTGTTCCACTAATGTCGACTAGTATGGATACTCCCTCAATCATAGTTATTCATAGTTAAGCATATTACAAGTCGACTCTACTACATAAGAAACAAAGGCGAGTTTGAGTCCTAATTTCTTTGAATTTTGATTACCGCCAAGCTAATGTTATCTATGACTAATTGATTGCTTTCACATTTAAATTGATTATTAATACCGAACATGGAAAAATTAACAGTTGGTTTTTACTCCTTTTTATCAGGCCAGAAGAGGTTCATATGCTTTGCATTTGACACCAATACTGACACGCCAATGGATGTAGCAACCGAGATGGTGAAGGAGCTTGAGATTGCAGACATGGATCCCTTGGAGATAGCAGCAATGATCGAGTGCGAGATTGAAGCACTTGCTTCACAGTTGAAGAAGAAGATACCTCTGTACGAATCCCAACACAGCATCAACCTTCATTTCGACGACGACGACGACAATCACAATGTTAGCGATGGATCAAACCATCCATTGCTACCTGATCATCCCTCTCTATTTTTCTCTCCATCTGTAACCCCTTGTCATGGCAAGTACGTGGATTCTGATGGGTACTTGCTCCAAGGTTGGTACTTTTATGATCTCTTTATTCATATTGTATATGCAAGAATGTTAATTGTTGTTGGATTAAGGTAGTACCCATTTCAACTTTTCACTAGATGGAGCCCTACAAGCAAGCAAATTGGAGAGTGATTTCCTGGGCAATGAGGTAACAAATGCTCAAAGTTGCAACATTGAGAATGAGATAGACTCTCACACAATATTCCCACTTCAAAAAGCTGCAGACAATTTTACAATCATTTCCAAAGAGCACTTGAACCGGTTCTACCCTCGCAGTGCGATGAATAGCCCTTGCATTTGTCGTCAAGAACGACGACACCGTTCACTATTGTCTAGAATCAAGTCTTTTGTCGACCTTCGACGCCAGATCGCCCATAGAAATATGAGGGAAGAAGTGGCAAAGAGGAGGCTGTTCAAGACAGTTGGAAATGTGTTAGGAGTGGGATACCAAGTTCCTAAGAAAGATATACTGGGCAAGAAAGCAAAGGATGGATCTTCTCTCAAGCAATAAGGCCTAGGTTTCTTTCATAAAATAGTTTGTACAGTACTCTTGTTCTATGCAAGTGCAAATAGAACTATACTAGTTTGGATTCTGGTTTGTCCAATACAGCTTGGCTTTACATTTAATTCAAGTAAGAATAAAGAGAAGCTTGAACTTGACATCGATCTCTAGCCAAAAAATGGAGAGTAATATGTAGTTTATGCCAACTCCCCTCATTAGTAAAATTTGTCCAACTTTTAAGTTTGTGCTTCTCCAAACTGAACTTATTTGTGAACTTCTTGTTCACGGACATATATATTGAATCAGTTTGAAAGAGTGTGCTGATACACAATTTCTACATAGTAACTGTCATTAATAATATTCCACATCTTGAGTTCGAATTACTAAACCTAAAATTATGGAGACCATTCTTGCAAATCAAACCATTAATTTTTGTCAAAAGATGGAGATTAATTTCGTAAGCTAGTTTTTCATAAGAGACTTTATAAACTACCTTCTCATCTTTAATATAAAAACGATTTATGTAAATTCTCAAACCGATTTTTTTAGTTCTATAGACCATAAAACTAAAATGTTAGCCTTATATCATCTTCCCCATAAAAGTCGCTTTTATTTTGTAAATCACATATATAATTGAAAAGGCCAAAACCTCAATAAAAAATATCAACGCTGTAACCTTATAAGTTGTGGCTTAGTGATAAAATCGAACGCCCACCCAAATTTGATCATTAAGTACAATCTCAAAGTTAAGTTTCTTGTTTTCTGCCAAGTTTTTTTACAACTCATTATCCCATCAAACATTTCCCGAAGTTCTATAAAAAATTATAAAGTCTCATCTGTTAATATATATATATATATATATATATATATATATATATATATATATATATATCATGCACTTCACTTATTTATGTCCCTCGTCTTCAATATCACGTATATGATACATCTGTTGCACAAATTATGGTTTGCCTCTATATCTACGAAGCAATGAGCCAATGGAATAGATGTTTTGACCTAATACCTGATATACATATAGCCCAGAACATTTTCTTCGCTACATTGTCTATATGCCCTGTAACAATGGATTCAAACGAAAGCACTGTTGAATCTAGTATTTGTCAAAAACTCAGAGCTAAGTTTGGACTCCGACGTTTTGCGTTATGCAATGTAGTCAAGCTCACAAGGATCCACAGTCCGTCTGTGCAGACGAATACTTGATCCCGCAATCCAACAACCATCCACTAATAGAAACCCACAATCCACCAGTGGAAAATTGGTATTTTGTCACCGTGACAAAATACCAATTTTCAGTGATTTATTAATAAAATTTTTCACCAAAAATTTCGGTGACAAAATTTCATAGTAAATGATCACCAAATTTCAATGACAAAATAACAATAAAATGCCATAACAAATAATGACATAGTCATGTGGTTAAAATTTATCACCAATTTTTAGTGACGGTTGGTGACAAATTGAATAAACAAAATTAAGAAAATGGCAAGCCACTGGGCGCTTTTGTGGTGGCATGCCCACACGGGCCCATGTGCCCGAAGGTGCACCATGTGGGCCCGGTAGGCACCTACGTGGCACGCCATGGGCGACCGAGGGGAGGCGGCACTGTTGAGGCCAGGCCACCTCGCAATAGTAGTGCAGCCCATGGTTGCATGAATCGGAATCAGAATCGGAATCGGAATCGGTTTTCCAGGGAGTCGGAATCGGAATCGGAATCGGTCTGAATCGGCTAAGAATCGGTTCAGTTGAATCGGTCCAAATTAATTTAATCGGTCATATATAATAATTTGACAATTTATAATATAAATATATTAAAATTAGGTATTGATGTTATTTTGATATTATTCTGTATATTATAGTTTCTGATATTTTTAAATATTTTTTAAGATTTTTTTAAATTATTTAGAATTAATTATTATTTTTGACTCGAGTTAGACTCGAGTCAACTTTTAATTACGAGAATGCCACTCTTTACCCCGCCGCCGCCGCCGCCGCCGCCGGCCCGGTCGGCGGCGAGTCTCGAGGCGGCGATGTCGGAGGATGTCGGCAGCCCGGTCGGACGAACAGTCAGCGGCCCGCAGCCGGCGGCGAGGCGGCCAGGAGCGGCGGCGAGTCGCGGCGATTCGTGCGTCACAGCCCGATTCGGTCCGGCCACACTTCGGCGGCGACGTTGCGAGGTCGGCGGCGAGGTCAGTAGCCCGGTCGGCGGCGAGCCCGGAGTCGGGGAGCACGGCGGAGGGCGGAAACGGGGCGGCGGCGGGCGGACGAGCGGCGGCGGCGCGGGGGAGCGGGTTTGATTTTAGGTTTTTAAAATCCAAATTACCATTTTACCCATGCTTAAATAATTTAATAAAAATTATACCTAGGGTATTTTAGTAATTTCATTAAAAAACCGATTCCGATTTAAATCGGCCAATTCCGCACGAAATCGGCCGATTCGTGCAACAGTGGTGCAGCCGCCTCAGGGCTACACACAACATCGGGGCAGTCGACCATGTGAACCCGAGCCCATTAATGGTGCGCGTTGACGTGCCTATTAAAAGGCGAGGTGCGGCCACCTCAGGGCTACATGCAACATCAGGGCTGTTGACCATGTGAACCTGGGCCCGTTAACGGTGCACACAGGTGAGGCACAAGCTATTAAAAAATTCAAAATTTACAAATTATCACTCAAAAACGGTGACAATTCGGTAAATATTTTATAAAACTTGTGTCACCGTAATTTAGGTTACGGAATTTTAGTGTCTACTTAATAACTAATTAAATTATCACCAAAATATTTGATGGTAATTCAATAATTAATTTATAAAAATAATGTCACCGTTAATTTGGTGGCTAAATTATGGCATTAACATAAAAAAATAGTATCTATTCGGTGAGTAATTAAATTGTCACTGGAATATTCAAGAACTATTTAGATGTAATAATATTTCCGTGATTATCCGGGATAAATTATTTTATCACCCAATATTGCTGACAACTTAGTGGCAAATTTTCATTGAAAATTTCAGCGACAGAAAACTCATTTTCTACTAGCAATACTCAATATGTACAAACAAAAACCAGTTCAACAATCAACGGTTGAAAACAGTCATCAAAACCATTTCATATTCGACGCGCTGTATCACATTGCCAAAGATATGTTCTGTTCTTCCACATCTATATGTTTTGCCTTATTCACATCTAATGTTCTGCCTAAATAAAAGTTTATTGGCTGTCTACCTGCTAACATTTGTTTTACTTACCATTGACAATGATTCTCTACTTAAAATAAATTTCCTTGGAAAAGCACCACAGGACTAAATCTCAGCTGCATATATAGTCAAGTAAGAAAAGAAATAGTATTTCTTAACATGTTAAAATACAAAAACTGTTTTCACATCTTCCTCTTGTATCCTTCTGTTTGAACTTGCCAACCAACAATCAAAGGCATATAGTTGCAAAACATGTTGAGCTACACAGGAAGCATGTTGAGCTACTTAGTATCGTAAAATATCTTTCAAAGAAAGAAAGCTTTTAATTTGGCAGCAGAGAGGGGAAGTATGAAAAGATAGGAAGGATTGTCATGGGGGAAAATGTTCGTCGCAGAGCAAAAAATCACGTTCATACTAAAAGCCACTTGCACAATTAAGCTTCTTCAAGACTAATAATCTAACACACTTACTCTGGAAAAAATGGATAATAAATAGATACATGCCTAAACAAATGAACAAGAATTTGTTATGTACACTTACAGCTTTCAAGGTTATCAAGAAATACCTTTTGTGCTTGCTCTTTTATGCATTTAAGATTCAGATCAACTTCCTTACAAAGTCTTCCCTCTACAAGACCAACAGGTAACCAGCGCTTTGGTTCAACATCAACTACATAAGACAAAATGCTTTGAGCTTCTTCAACCATATCATGTTTACAATCTTCAGAATCTCCGGTGCTAACCTGCAGCAGAGCATAAGAAAGGTTGACAAATGATTGTCAAGTATTTCTGTTTTATCCTGAATGCAATGCACCAAAGAAAACCCACTCTTAATTTTTTTAAAAAAAACAAATAATCCCTACAATGTTTCCAAAAGTCATAAAAAGTACTCAAACAAACTGGTGTCAAGGAGAACATTAAATACTGATGTATGATGTGTACTGTTAGGGCTGCTAAACGAGCAAGCAAGCCGAGCTCAACTTGTGTTTGAACTCAGCTCAAATTGTTCGAAGTTTGTTTGAACTCAGCTCAAGATCGAATGAGTTTTGAACATACATATTCGAGCTCGATTCGAATATTTTTTATGTTGTTCGAATTTGACTCGAGCTTGAATACACTTAAACTGTTTAATTTTAACGAGCTCAAACCCTACTTATTCGTGAGCTCAAAACCGGCTCGATTATAAAGTTAAAAAGTAACTCACTTAAAAAATACAACGTGGATTGAACCCACAACACGAACTCCAGGTCTTCAATTTGAATCCCTCTTATCTAAATTATCTCACTACTTGGTTATTATATTGTATATAAATAAATATAACTAGTTACAATTAAACTTATTAGTATATATATATATATAAATATAATATAAAGACTATATTATTATATTATTTTATCGAGTTGAGTTTGAGTCAAACTACAAGTCGAATTCAAGTTATAAATGAATCGAGTCGAGTAAAGTCAAGCACTGCTTTGTTCAAACTCGACTCAAAAGATTCGAGTACGAGCCAAGTTCAAACTCAAGCATTTAAATGTCGAGTGTCTGAGTCGAGTTGAGTCGAACCGAACCGAATGCCAAATGGTCACGAACTGGCCCGCTCAATTAACAGCCCTAGTACCACCATTACTAATAAAAACTTGTTGACAACAAAGTCAAAGGAAAAGGACCACTTGGTTAGAAGACATTTCCAATAATATGTGTGCACCAAATCATTTGACAAATTTACATAAAACGAAACGCATTAACACCAAGAAATCCAGTAGAACAAATGGGGCATCAACTCTCAGATTTTCCAATTCAAAAAACCATACAACTTCAAAGAACCAAACTAGTTAATTTTAAAAAAAATTGCTTTAATTCACCTAGCTTGTTCACAATTGCCATTTCCTCTATATGTTAACCGAACGAATATAAAACCACACAAGTCAAAAGCAAAAAATTTAAACATGACACAATTGCCATTTCCTCTATATGTTAACCGAACGAATATAAAACCACACAAGTCAAAAGCAAAAAATTTAAACATCATATCCGACAAATGTACCAGACGCAAAAGCAAGCAGCTACTCAACTCTAAGATTTTCCAATTCACCCATCCACAAACAACCAAGCTAGTCAATCAAACGAAGAACATATAATTATAAATCACCTATCCTACAATGCATTACACTAACCACGAACCTCAATAAACATGAAACCACATAAATCAAAACACAAATTTTTTTCATAATTCACGAATAAAAAATGCTATTTTTTAAAATTTTAAAATAATAATAATAATAATAATAATATATAATAATAATAATAATAATAATAATCAGACATGCAAGACGTACCACTTCCCATCAAAAACTCGAAAGTCGCCCTCCACAATTTTGAACTCAATATCCCGTTTCCGGCAATGGGGAAGAACCTCAACCTCGCCCTCGTAGCACTCCAGCCCCCCTTTCGCACTGAACTTGATCCCAATCCCAAACTCTGCTCCCCCACCTACAAGCAGAAACAAAAACATCAGAAACACTCCCCCTCTTCCCAATACCCACCAAACCCCAGAGAAACCCTAGAAAAACCTGGAAGAGGCGCGCAAACCCGTCGGCTCTCTCGAGCAGGCGGCTGACGGCGAGGCTGGGGATGAAGTCAGCGAGGCGCTCGTAGTCGGTGAGCACGCCCCAGACGGCGTCGAGCGGGGCGTCGACGGGGACCGAGGAGACGATCCGGCGCGAGTTCCACCCGGTCTTCTCGACCTCGAACGTGACGGCCGCGGAGGCCGGCGGCGGCGGCTAGTCGGATGAGTAGGCAGCGGCGATGGCCCGGGAGACGGCGCGTCGGATTGTCGGTGGCCGGCGGAAGAGGGGGAGGTGACGGAGGTGGAGGATCGGAGGTGTTGGGGTTGGTGGGGAGTGGAGCGGACATAATCGCATGGTGGTGTTTCCCCGTTTATCGGATTCCTTTCTCCCCCTCACAATTCCCTCCTTCCGTCACCCCGCCGATGTTTTGAGATTTGCCATCACTGTAACGATATGCTTTTACATTTGCCATCACCGTAACGATACGCATGAATAGACTCCGGGAATCTACTTTCAAATGTAACATTTTTTTTATATATTTAAAAATAAAACATAAAAATAAATCACATATATTATACCGAATATATATTAAAATAAGGTTTGTATTAGGCAATATTACCAATGTGTTATAATTATACGGTAAGTGCGTTTATCGTGTCCAACTCTTCATTTGTTGTAGGCCATATGCTCCATGCAAGTTTTTTACTACTTTTTCACCTTTTATTATTCCTTTTTATTTTTTATTATGCCAGTGGATGTACTTATATTCCATGATATAACTTTACATTTAATACCTGATTAGTTACACCTTCATCTCCCTGATTCTCGACCACAACGTCTACCAATTTTTATATCTCCAAAAGTTTTTGCTTCGCGAGTTCCTATTTCTCAGATGATAAATATATCTTTTTAACCCATCAATTGAATATACAGTGCAATTCTCCTTAATTAGAGAATAGAGTTTTGTTGCAATCACCATGAAGTTCTGCTCCATCACTATAAAAAACAACTTCATTTGTTATTTCAATTGTCTATCTCTTCATGACATAAAGTTAAGGAAAAATATCACCCTCATTTAATCTCAATATATACAACAAATGCCTTCATGAAATACCTTCACTTTCCAAAAATTTACAACTACATGTGCATCTACTGTTAACTCCTATGCAAGTAACACGTGCAACCAACTCTGTATTATTTCTACAACATGTTACATCATACTATTCAACATCCTCCCCATCTAATTTCTTATGAGATGCTAATAAACCAAACTTTATTATAATTCTTCTTAAAACTTATAAAAAATTTTACGAGTATAAACCTTTATCATCTTACATTCCATTTTTAATAGTGACCAATTTAGGGCTTTTATATTCGATTTCATAAGATTCTTTTGCCTCATTCAATCTCTGTCTTTTGATACCTCTCTCAAATCTATGTATAAACTCAATAAGGCTATTTTTTTTGTTAACATACTTAAATAAAATGAGTTTTGAGATTCACTTCATTGCGAACTTCTTATACCAGCCAAAAATATACCTTTACTATACACAGGCTGTAAAACCTATGATTCGAATTAGGGTTTTATATTTAAAACAGATCAGTTTGACCGTTATTTTTGAGTCGAGTTAGTTTTAGAACACGTGTACTAAGCCGATGCTAGTCGTGTGTGTAAGCTATGAGGGTCATGCGTACCCAAGTATATAATAATAACGTCATGAATACAACAGAAAAGAATGAGTTGTTAGAATATATGAGAGTATGCAGTTTATTTTTTTTATTATTATATATATAGTGGATCGTAAAATTAGTTTTAGGCTGTTTATCGGGTTAGGACGCGTTATGGGGCAATTTGGGTGGGTTAATAGTTATAGAGCATGTCATTATGATGTTGTGGTGATTATTTTATTTTATTAGATTTTTCCCAATTTTTTGGATTTTTATTAGGATTTATGAAGACTTAGTTATTATTCTTGACTCAAGATAGAGATCGAGTCAAGTCTTATTTACGATTTTGCCACCAAGCCATTTTCTTTTTCCACCCCGACGCCTTCTTCCCCAAACCCTAATTGCCACCCCTTTCGCTTGTCGCCGCCGCCACCGTCGACCCCGGCCTACTACCGATCGTCGCTGCCATGCTCCACTGCTGCGGTGTCGTGCCACCCTGAGCGCCCCTGTAACACCCCAAATC
>JAURVB010002387.1:0-23633 GCA_033002965.1 Piper betle | reverse complement strand
TGTTGGTCCATTTGGCTGTGTGCAGCTAGCTTTGAAGGAAAGCTACTAGTTTGCCAATGAGATGGCATCTTTAGTGGAGTTCTCTAATTGATGTGAGAAATTCTAAGGATAGAATTTTATAAGGACCAGAGGTTGTAAAACCCCATTTTCGGGTTAGGGTGTTACCCGATTTCAGTTTTGCCCTATTCAGGTAAGTATCAAGTCGGTTTGAATGAGTTCGAGCCAGGCTAATTTTCAGACCATGAGAATGGGCCCAGGTGGCCGTATGAGCATGTTATAGTGGCTGAGTATGCTTGACATGTATATAATAGTTTAAGTTTTGATAAAGTAGAGCATGAGTTATCAGTGTATACACGACGTATACATATGATTTTTATAAGTTAGCCATGATTTTAGGCCTAGATCTACGCCGATGCAACGTTTAGTATCCGTTTGTGATTTTTAGGGTATCTTATTTACATGCATCTTTGGGACTTCAAATCACTAGCAACGTGCACTTGCACGGTGGCGTTTTTGTTGTTTCCAACCGTTTTATGGCCAGCCACCGGCATTCTTTGACGACGAACACCACTGCCCTCTGTCCTGCCCATTTGCCCAATTCGTAGTCCGCTTGCTGCGACCGTATCCACCTACCTGTGTTCGTGTCCAACGTGATCCTGCCCAAGTTTGCTAGTCCATGTCCACCAACCCAGCTGACCCAGTTCGGCAATTAACCTAGACTAAGTTGTTTTCTTCGGTATGGTCTAGTTCAACTCGGTTCAGTCTAGTGTAGATCATTTTCGAACCATTTTCGGTAATTTGAGAACTTATATATTAGTTTACATGTATATTTTCATGATTTAGCATGATTGGATGTAATGATGATTTTATTTATTTATTTTTTAATTAATTAATTAATTAATTATAATTTTTATTTATTTATTTTTATTTATATGTTTATCGTATATGGTGAATGTTTACATGATTATTTGTTATTATTAATAGTATATGTACTTATTAATATTAGTTTTATTGTGCCTAATAAATTGTATATATATTTATTTATTTACCTATCTATGTATTTGCTTGTTCGGGTGTATGTTATTATTTATTTATATTTAATTATGTGTTCGTCTATTGAATGACTATGATATTAGTATTACTTATGATCAATAAATATTAACTATTTATTTATTTTATTAATTATTTAATTATTTAATTATATACGTTTTACTAACATGAGTATATATTATATTTACTCATGTTTAGTCGAGTATGTTATATAGTATAATTATATATGTTTTATTAGAGTATTATTTATGTTCATGTGTTTATTATTTACCTATTTATTTATGTGTGTGTTTATTTGCTTATTTATTATTATTATGTCTCGATTTGAGTGCCAACTTTTAAATTGTAGCCTTCTTAGCATTATTTTCATTATTAGGATGTATTGATAATATGAGCATACACAACGAGCATGCATCATATAGGGATATTCGTATTTTACTTAACAGTGGGTTCCAATGTAGGTTTCGGAGTCTCGACTTGTCTAGATGTGTTGATACGCTTTGAGCTTGGACCACAAGTCTGTATGACTCTCCTCTCTGCTTGACTCCTTACTTGTCGAGTTTAATCATATTTTATATGTAGGACGGCATCGGCGGCGTTATATTTCATTGCTCCGATGTTGACCCATTTAGTTGTGTTTTCTACATATGTTTAATAAAACTACAAGGATGAGATACCATGATAGTTTTTGAACTGAAGCTTTAGAAATATATGATACAAGCATTTTTCTTAAGCCTATTATGTAAGGATGCAAATTTTTATGGATTTCACAAATAAGAGAGTGAGCGGTACAGAGATATGTATGGACCACAGTAGTACTCCTTCAAAACCTTAGGTAGTGCGGTGTATGAGTGTGTGTAATGCAGCGCATTTCGGAATATGTGGCATTAACTTAATCTGTTCATTTTGCTGGTCGAGTACCATGGTGAGTGATATAGAAGATGGGAGGGCGAGGTGTAGAAACCCACGATTCGAGTCAAGTTTTTATATTTAGAACCGGTCAGTTCGACCATTATTTTCGAATCGAGTCACTTTTAGAACACGTGTACTGAGCCGACTCCAGTCGTGTGTATGAGCTATGAAGGTCATGCGTACCCAAGTATATGTTGATAATGTCATGAATCACATCAGAACAGAATGAGTTATCAGAATATATGAGAGTATGCCTGACTTATTTTTATCTATATAGTGGATCGTAGAATTAGTCTTATGTCGTTTACCGCGTTAGGACACGTTACGGGCAATTTGGGTGGGTTGATAGTTCTAGTGCATATCGTTATGATGTTTTGGTATTTGTTTGATTTTATGGCATTTTTCCTGATTTTTTTAAAGATTTAATACGACTTAATTATTATTTGTGAGTCGAGCCGGAGACGAGTCAAGTAATATTTACAAGTTTGCCACCAGCCCTTTTATTCCCTCCCAATGCCTTCTTCCCTAATCCCTTGCCCTGACGCCGCCCCCATGCAGTGTTGCCACTGCTGCCGTGGACACCACCCTGTAGCAGATCAGCGCTGCCTAGCCCCGCCACGGCGTCGCCGTGCCACCCCGACCTGGTCCGGCCACCATCTTGCCGCCTCGACGAGAGGAAGCCGCGCCTTTGTGTCGCGCTTCCGTCGCTGATTGCACCGCCGGCAACCATCGCCGCCATGATCGGGTGGTCATCTCGACACCCAGACGACCCCATATCCTGACCGGAGCGGAGGCCGTCACCGCCCAGGCCAGCCGGATAGAGTTACCCATTGCCGCCACCACTGTTTTAGCCATTTTTCGGCTAACCGCCACCTCCGCCGACCATGTCGACACCGTTAGACACATCGGGCTCGCCAAGCCGGTTCCAATGGAACCCAATACCATTGCTTTATGGCCAGTAGACGCCGTCAGCGACTGCCGCATGAAAACTGCCGGAAGCTGCTGAAAAACACTGCAATCGGCCGGAAACTGGAATTGCTAGAATTCACCAGATCTTATGCGGAGCTCACCAAGTTGAACCCGATTGAATTTTGGATGCCGAAGAGTGCCGAATTTGAGCTCTAAGACACGCAACGGAACCCTAGCCGTCGCCGATTGCCAACGACATGAGGTATAATTACCTCCGATTTGATTATTTAAAATTGATGATGAATGTTAGCATAGCATGCTAGAATTGAGTAGTTATCATGATGAATGCCAGACTATGAATGAAGTTGTAATGACTGTGGAAATAATAATAATAATAATAATAATTGGACGCAAACACGATCCAGAAAGGACCAAACGCGGTCTAGGAAAGACCGAACGTGCTATATTCTTTACCCATTTAATCCAACCTGGTTAATTAATATATTTTATTATTTACCCGGTTACTCGGTTAAATGAAATACGATGTTGGGGTGTTTTCACATACCCTAGCCATCATTTTCATTTTTATAAATTTTGAAAGAGGACGTCATTTTTGGTGTAAAGGGCGTCTTCCTCACGTTAGCCTCCTAGTTCTCCTCTTCCATGCCGATGCTTCTTCCTTGCTTGGGTATCCCTTCCCATCTTCCTCTTCTTAATTTTTTGCATGCATATTCTTTTTAATTGATAATAAGCTTGTTAATCATGTAACTGAAGTCTGATATCAACAAGAAAGAAAAATAACTAACTAAAACTGGAAATCCCATCCATGGCCAACGAGTGTCAATTGTTGGCAAGGTGGGCGACTGGAAACAAGTTTGCAAGGCTTCCCTCACAACCTTGACAAGAAGGATGGCTCACCGTGTCCCTGGTTTCTAGTGGGTGGCGGAGTTGCCGCTGTGAGTGGGCGGAGTTGCAAGGGTGACGGAGGTGAAGACGTTCTGCTAAAGCAGACGCTATCATGGCAGTTTCAGAGCGTAGACGCTTGGCCTTGACGTTGGATCAATGTGTTGGGAGAGGAGCATTCCCAGTGGTGCTGCTGGCTAGACAGAGTCACCTTGCCATCCTGGCGGTGCTGCGCGACTTGGTGCAGAACTGGTTGGTTGTCATGTACTGCACGAGCTTAGGCTTCCAATTGGATTGCTAGGGAAGGGAAGCGGTTACGGAATGACATGACCTGGTTTTTGGTTGAAGAAGAAGGATGTGATCTGTTTTCTTGTGTAAAGAACAAGGTAGGAGAAGAAAAACGTTGGGGAAGAAGAAGATGGCAGTTTTGTAAATATGGGTTGACTCGATACCGACTCAAGTTAAAAAATCATACTAACTCGCCACAAAATCTTTAAAAATAATTATTTTCATGGTTATGGGTTGAAGTTGCTAAACTAATTAATTATTGGACGAAATCGATATAGACATAAGTAATAAAAAGTACGGTAATGTTAAGCGGTCGATAATTAAGCATACAATAAGCGATTAATTTTAAATTGGATGTTTATAAGGGATTAATAAAATAAAGATTTCACCTTTACCATATTAAATTTAATTCAGGTAAATAAAGTGATTATTTTAATAATGAGTCTGTAAGGTAGAAAATGGGTTATTAAATTATAATCGGGTAAAAATCACAGGCATTGAACTTAAGTAGCATAATGAAAATAAATAACGTTCGAAACTTTATTGAGTCGAATAATTTAAAATTGTTGTATTAATAATATTTTTGAATTAGAATAATATAAATTATTTTAAATAATTTAATTGAACGACTTAATAATTATAGATTTAAAACCGTAAACTAAATTATCAAAACCGTGGTTAAGTAATTAACATCTCAAGGGGAAATGTACTAATAATAGTAATTAACATCTCAAATGGAAATGTACTAATAATAGTAATTAAATAATTGTCTATTAGTTCATAATTATTTTATCAATAGTTAAGTATTAACTTCGATTTAGATAATTAATTTAAAATGTAAAGTAGGACTTAAATGATTATGTCACATGAATAATTAATTATCTCACTAGATTTGTTGAGAATTTAATATTTAATATTTTTTAATTGCTTCATGTTATGTTGTCAAATTTTAATATACATATTAGGCATTTAGTTGCATGCATTTCTACCCGAAGAAAATTATACTTATGTATAATTTTATGTTCTTGTTTAGATTAGGATCGTTGGTCGCGGTTGCGAGTCCACCTACGAACTAACCAAGTCCCGTATAATTATTTGAAATGATGTATTTTCCCTTTTTAGCAGCCCTAGTCGGCCTGAGCCCAGATTCGACCACCAAGCACCGAGTGCAACCGGGGTCCAGGGAATTGACTTAGACCGACACGGGACCACACCCTTAAAATTACTATGTGGGAGTCTGATCCGCTTGAGTATCTGACCACCATGTACTGCAACGCAACCGGGGTTCGACTCAATTCGGCACAAGGCAGCATCCCCTAAAAGATTGAACACCTGACCCCATGCCGAAGGGAAATAGGGCACAATGGCGCAAGACGGCTCATTATGCACTTGTGATACCGAGAGGGTGAGTCAATGGCAAATATTGGTAACTACGGGCCGTGGACCACATAGCATGTGTGCGCATGCATGGGATGGTAGCTGGATGGGGTGGCCACCCCTCCTAGCATATAACAAGCTCGGCATAGGCTCATAACAACTAAAAGACTCTTGAAACGATAATGGGGATTTTATTGACTTGTTTCATTTAATTATGCGGCTTAGTGGTTTTATCACTAATGCCGAATTGCCTCCGCAGATGAGCAGCTTTGGACTGAAGAATAAAAGTGACTCAGGTTGGTGAACTGATAATATAAATTGGACTTCCTTATTATTCTCTTGTGTTATAAATATAGCTATGGGAAACTGTCCGAGACTGTGGGACTGTTATTTTATATTTTAGAGAACATGCTTTATTTTTATGATTTATATGATTTATATATTGTCAGACTTAATTGTTGTATTAATATTCATGTTCTGGAATATTATCGTTACATCAACTATATTTTTAGGTAGCACTCGGTCCGGTTCGGGCGGGTCGTTACAGAAGTAAAGATGTGCATGATGTGATTTACGGGGCATGAAGGTTAAGTGATCTAATGAAGTATAGTAAATTTGAGCATGATAATCGAGTACAATGTAACTTAGGAAATATAATAAAATTGGTGTTAATAGGATAAGTTGGAATTACTTTCACATTTATAATTGTTGATTGTTATGGTTGATGTTTGTATTGTGAGTGTGTTTGATCATGACGAGTTTGATTCATCATTTAGTTAGTGGGCGTTAGTATTTAGTTTTGATGTGTAGGTACGGAGTAGGAGCTCGCCGCCTAGGCGCGATGACACTCTTGGAGCTTCTACCAGGTCCGTTCAGGACTCATCTTTGTTTTATATTCACTTCTATTGTATGTTTATTTTATTATTTGCAAGACGGGTTAAGTGGCATTTTATTGGATCCCATTTAACTCGGGCCATTTGACCAAACAGTTTTCCTGATTAATAACCCCCGAGGATGAGATCCCTCGAGGATGATTTCGAAAACAAGATCAACCACAAGTTGCCTTCGGGCCTATTATATAAATCCCTTCCTAGGCCTATATATATAATTTTATCAAGTTTTCAGTGAGATAAGAGATGGAGAAACCGACTGCACGTACCATGAGTGGATGCCGTGACAGTCAAAGTGGGCTTTGGATTAGTGCAGTGGACTGTTCCATTCCCAAGGGTTCCTGATAACTCTGCGTTTGAGTTCCTCACACCCGAAGAATGTAGAGGTTTACGTGTACTGTTTAGTACAACGCATGTCCGGACTTGTGGTTTAAAGGATACTAAAAGCGACTGCCTGAGAGTACTCGGCCTTCGCGTTCAAGGCGAGGAGAGATATGGAGGTAAGGAGAGGGCTTAGAATTCGAGACCAGAAAATGAAGTAGGAAAATGTCGAGAGAGGCATCAGCAACAACAGATCAGTCAGTTCGGGCTGCTCAGTAGGTGCCCTTGAAAGTGCTCACGATGAGTATATAATATTTTTTTTCATATGAGAGTTTGCTCTCATAGCTAGCTTGTTATAGTTATTTTATTTTCTCGACCAGTAACACTTGTTACTAACGTATTTTTATTCATTATGTAGGCTACAATCACGAGTTGGATGTCCCAGCCTGGACGGAAGAGCAATGTTGTCGTTTGCACACACATGTCAGTCGATAGAGTAATTAATATTTTTGTTATGATGTTATTATATTGAGAATGACGTGAAACACTGAGACATGATATGATGTGGTTAAATGCTTAAGATATGATGACAGGACTTAATTAAGTGCTAAGACATGATGGGTTGATGTGAACATGAATAGATTGCGTAGTGGAAGCGTTGTGGGTTGGGACCCAAGCTTCCAAGTGAGTTTACAACATATTAGATTGTGTGTGAATGAAATTGTTGATACATGCATATACATATTCATATATATTATTTTGATAGGGTGGCCCCTAAGTGCACTTTTAGGGAGACTCTGTCCTTAAGTATGTTTGCTTACCGCCCAATGTGAGGCAATCTTGAAGTTTCATAAGTTTTTGTGGGTAATGGAACACTCATTTGCCAATTTGTATTAGTTATTTTTCGGACTAGTAACATTCGTTACTAATGTTTTTTATATAATATATATAGGTTTTGCAATGTTAAGTCAACTTTAGTGGGATGACAGGTAAATGCTTCATACAGTTGAGGTAAGCGTAGTTATTTACTTTTTACTTTTATTTATGGTCAATGTGCTTTGCGTGTATTAAATGGTGTCTTCCATTCTCATGACACCAAGAAGGTTGTTTCGATCTATTTCATCGATCGAGTCGTACCGACTGATAATTTTAAACATGGCTCGACTCAATCGTCACATTTCTGATTCAGTTCTTCGGTGAACAAAATTGGGGTGTTACAGTTTTATCAGATCCTTCCGATGTCGGGCCATTTGGCTGGTTTTCTACTCATGTGTAATAAAACTACAAGGAGAGCGAATAGTATGGACAAATGTATAGACCGCAATAGTACTCCTTGAAAACCCGGTGGCGGGTGTAATATGGAGGATGTGAGGGTACATTTATTGAATTTGTTGCACTTAACCGTTTCTTTTGCCACTCAAGTGGCGGGTGTATTATGGAGGATGTGAGGGCTTAAGCGTTGTTTGTATGAGTGTGAATATTAGCCATGCATGCGTGCTGACACTTGTTTAAGTATGTTTGCTCACCGCCCAGTGTGAGGCAATTCTAAACTTTGTTAAGTTTCCGTAGGTAATGTAGTACCTATTTGCTAGTTTGAATTAGTTATTTTTCAAACTAGTAACACTCGAGTGACAAAATTCAATACTACACAACAAATGCAAAATTTTGGCCCTTGGGACCTGAGTAGTCCAAATGGGAAGTCAATTAGAAGTTTAGCCCATCGAGATTTCTGGTCCAATTTCGTTATAATCGGGTGTAAGTGAATTTCCTAACCTGGATTACTGATTCAAGCAATTTTGTAATTAATTTGACCCTCGTAGAATTAGAAATTTCTACCTAATTACCTACCTACCCAAATTCTCTAAAAATTTAAAGATACTTTATTAGGTACTCTTATTAATCTATTTCATACTTTTTGTACTATTAAATTTATTTTTAACGGATTTTCTAATTCGATTCACAGAAACATGATTAAAAATCATGTTCCAGTGTATTCCAAAAGTCTGAGCCCATTAACCATTATAATGAATTTTATTTAACCGCAAAAATTTTCAAGGGTTACATTAAAAAATAGCGGTTTATTAGGTAATATTTATATATTTTTATGTATCTAATTATTAACCAAACATTTAACTAAAACACACAACACAAGCTGTGAACACAGAAAAATAGCAGCTGCACACAATGTATTATTAATTTTGTTTAGGCCTTAGCTGATGTAATTTTACTATGATAAATATATGATATGAATTTCACAACATGCATAAGAAATAATCATAAGATAGATCATGAAATTAAAATTATATCAAGGTGTAATGTAAAGACCCGGAAAAATAATAATAATAATAATAATAAATACCTTCGTTGCGGTGGGATCAAATGTTGGAAAATTTATTTTTTTCCGTACAAATTATTTACCGTCAACCGGTTAACTGTGAATTACCAGGTTAAGTGAAAAGTATTTTAACCAATTAATTATTGTTTAATCGGTCAAGCGGAATCAAACCGTTTAAACAATAAAGTGAATCATATCGATTACCCGGTTACTCGATTAAGTGAAATACGGGCAAAGTAAGTTTTCACAAACCCTAGCCTTCATGACGTTATATAAAGAGAAGGGGAGGGCGTCATCCACATAATTTCTCTTCAGACAGACGCTGGCTTCCTCCTTCGCTCGGGTAATTCTTCTTCCTTTCCTTTCTTTTTCTTTTGTTGCATGCATACACATGTTGCATAAATCATAAACATGATAAACATAAGAATTAAATGAGAAATCAACAAGGGAAGACGAAACCAGGAGGACGTCCTCCTGTTTTCCAGCAGCAACCACGCCATGTTTCCTTCCATGGTGTGGGGTTGACGTGCTGGAGGTGGGAATTGCTCCCGACGGTGATGCTGGCCGAATGGAGTCACCTTGGAGGGCCAAAACAGACCGTCGAGGAGGCACGCAGGTCTGAAATGCGTGGGGAGAAAAGGTCGGTGTCGGTGTGGTGGTGCACCCATGCTGGTCGGGGGCCGCCGTGTGGTGCAAGGGTCATCGTCAGGTGGCTAGAGGGTCAACGTCATGGTGGTGCAAGGGGAGCCGCCATGGGCCTGGTCGGGTGCTGTTTATGTGGCCGACTAGGGTAGTCGCCATAGGTCATGGGCTGATTATGTGACCGACATGAAGTCACCATGGTCAGGTAGGGGTTGCTAGATTGGGTGGCCGGAATGGGGTCGCCAAGGACTGGTTGAGGGTTGCCATGTGGTGGCCAAGTTGGAGACACCATAGCAGCGAATGGAGGCCGCCACGTTACTGGTTGGTCACCATGCATGGTGAAAATACCGGCTTTTGTTGGTTGACTACAATAAAGCGGGAGCTTTAGGGTCGTTAAATGAATTGTTAAAGTAGAATGGCAACCAGGTAAATATGGGAGAACTCGATGCGGTCGAGTTAGAATATAAGGTAAATACAAAAGAATTATGTATGGGACATGTTAATAATTAAATTATCAACTAGTTAATGGGGATTTGGATGGGGATAATTAATAATTAATTATCATCAGAATTGCTGAAAATTTAATAAGTAATGAAGACTAACATGAACTAATTACATCATTTAAAAGTTGATAGTATATTAGTCAAGTAGTTGCATGTAGGTTCATGCAAATAAAATTATACTAATGTATAATTTTATGCCCTCATTCAGATTAGGGTTAGCGGATTACAGTCAGACGAAATCACAAGTCAGGTACGTATAATAGGTAGAACATCATACTTTCCTTGTTGGTAGCCTAGGTCGGCCTGAGCCCAGATTCGACAACCATGCACCGAGTGCAACCGGGGTCAAAGAATTGACTCAGTCCAACACGGAGTTGTATTATGTGCATAAATTGGGTAATGCATCGTACATTGTTTTGGAGTAGTAATAGCCGCCCAATAAAAAGGCTACGGCCGGGGTGAGCGAGGCACAGCGATTCCTCCATCGCACTGGAGTGCAGTGATAGCCTCCCCATAAAAAGGAAATGGCCGGGGTGTGTAAGGCACTGGCACTAGAATTGGTAGTGAGAGCTTCCCCACAAACGGGGCGCAGCAATCACCTGATTGCAGTGATAGCCTCCCCATAAAAAGCTACGGCCGGGGTGTGTGAGGTACTGGCACTAGAGTTGGCAGTGAGAGCGTCCCCACAAATGGGGCGTAGCAATCACCTGAGTGTAGTGATAGCCTCCCCACAAAAGGGCTACGGCCGGGGTGTGCAAGGCACTGGCACTGGAGTGCAGTGATAGCCTCCCCATAAAAAGTCTACGACCGGGGTGTGTGAGGCACTGGCACTAGAATTGGTAGTGAGAGCTTCCCCACAAACGGGGCGTAGCAATCACCTGAGTGCAGTGATAGCTTCCCCACAAAAAGGCTACGGCTGGGGTGTGCGAGGCACTGGCACTGGATATGGTAGTGGTAGGCTCCCCAAAAAGGGCTACGGCCGGGGTGTGCGGATCACAGCGGATACCTCCTCCGCATTGTTTTGGAGTATAGCGGAATCACTCCACCGCATATTAAAATGAACATAGGGAAATAGTGGAATGTACTTGACTTGTTTTATCTATTATACTACTTAGTGTTGTAATCACTAACACGGAATTGCCTCCGCAGGTGTACAGATACGAAATTAGGTGATTGACAACCAGAGCATGGAGCAAAATAAATATGGGGACTCCCTTTTTATTTATTTGAGAAATAAGTGTGGCTACTGGGAAACGGTCCAAGACTGTGGGATCTTTATATATGTTTTTGTTAGAAATGCTAGCCATGTTTGCTAAATTTTGAGTAACACCTAGCCAACTAGGACCCCAATGTTGTGAAAAATGGCAGGTTGTTATAGTAAAGACCCGGAAAAATAATAATAATAATAAATACGTTCGTCCCAATAGGATCGAATGTACGAAAATTTTTTTCCATACAAATTATTTACCGTCAACCCGTTAACTGTGAATTATTCGGTTAAGTGAAGAGTATTTTAACCAATTAATTATTGTTTAATGGGTTGTAATGACCGGCCCAAAGTGCAACGTAATGGGCCAAGTCATTTCTTTAAAATGGGTACCCCAAAAGTTAAAGATCTATAGTCCATTCCCACTTATAAACATGATATTCTCCCAGTAGGTATTAGATGTGGGACTAAGTTGAGGGATCTCACAATCCACCCACCTTAGGGAATTTCGTCCCCGAAATGCCTATTCTTGGCCCGTTGCTAGCCCCAGCCCACGACCTTTCTGGCCCGTGATCGGCAGCCTAGCCAACGTTTCTAATCTAGCCCACCATCTAACACGGAACCAGGTCGGCTCTGATACAATTTGTAACGACCCAGCCCAAAGTGCAACGTAATGGGCTAAGTCATTTCTTTAAAATGGGTACCCCGAAAGTTAAAGATCTATAGTCCATTCCCACTTATAAACAGGATCTTCTCCCAGTAGGTATTAGATGTGGGACTAAGTTGAGGGATCTCACAATCCACCCACCTTAGGAAATTTCGTCCCCGAAATGCCTATTCTTGGCCCGTTGCTAGCCCCAGCCCACGACCTTTCTGGCCCATGACCGGCAGCCTAGCCAACGTTTCTAGTCTTGGCCCGTTGCTATCCCCAGCCCGCGACCTTTTTTGGCCCGTGACCGGCAGCCTAGCCAACGTCCCTAATCCATCCCACCATCTAACACGGAACCAGGTCGGCTCTGATACCATTTGTAACGACCCAGCCCAAAGTGCAACGTAATGGGCCAAGTCATTTCTTTAAAATGGGTACCCCGAAAGTTAAAGATCTATAGTCCATTCCCACTTATAAACAGGATCTTCTCCCAGTAGGTATTAGATGTGGGACTAAGTTGAGGGATCTCACAATCCACCCACCTTAGGGAATTTCGTCCCCAAAATGCCTATTCTTAGCTCGTTGCTAGCCCCAGCCCACGACCTTTCTGGCCCGTGACCGGCAGCCTAGCCAACGTTTCTAATCCAGCCCACCATCTAACACGGAACCAGGTCGGCTCTGATACCATTTGTAACGACCCAGCCCAAAGTGCAACGTAATGGGCTAAGTCATTTCTTTAAAATGGGTACCCCGGAAGTTAAAGATCTCTAGTCCATTCCCACTTATAAACAGGATCTTCTCCTAGTAGGTATTAGATGTGGAACTAAGTTCAGGGATCTCACATCGGTCAAGCGGAATCAAACCGTTTAAACAATAAAGTGAATCATATCGATTACCCGGTTACTCGATTAAGTGAAATACGGGCAAAGTAAGTTTTCACAAACCCTAGCCTTCATGACATTATATAAAGAGAAGGGGAGGGCGTCATCCACATAATTTCTCTTCAGACAGACGCTGGCTTCCTCCTTCGCTCGGGTAATTCTTCTTCCTTTCCTTTCTTTTTCTTTTGTTGCATGCATACACATGTTGCATAAATCATAAACATGATAAACATAAGAATTAAATGAGAAATCAACAAGGGAAGAAGAAAACCAAGAGGACGTCCTGCTGTTTTCCAGCAGCAACCACGCCATGTTTCCTTCCATGGTGCGGGGTTGACGTGCTGGAGGTGGGAATTGCTCCCGACGGTGATGCTGGCCGGATGGAGTCACCTTGGAGGGCCAAAACAGACCGTCGAGGAGGCACGCAGGTCTGAAATCCGAGGGGAGAACAGGTCGGTGTCGGTGTGGTGGTGCAGCCATGCTGGTCGGGGGCGCCGCCGTGGTGGTGCTAGAGGGTCGTCGTCATGGTGGTGCAAGGGGAGCCGCCATGGGTCTGGTCGGGTGCTGTTTATGTGGCCGACTAGGGTAGTCGCCATGGGTCATGGGCTGATTATGTGACCGACATGGAGTCACCATGGTCAGGTCGGGGTTGCTGATTGGGTGGCCGGAATGGGGTCGCCAAGGACTGGTTGAGGGTTGCCATGTGGTGGCCAAGTTGGAGACGCCATAGCAGCGAATGGAGGCCGCCACGTTACTGGTTGGTCGCCATGCATGGTGAAAATACCGGCTTTCGCTGGTTGACTACAATAAAGCTGGGAGCTTTAGGGTCGTTAAATGAATTGTTAAAGTAGAATGGCAACCAGGTAAATATGGGAGAACTCGATGCGGTCGAGTTAGAATATAAGGTAAATACAAAAGAATTAAGTATGGGACATGTTAATAATTAAATTATCAACTAGTTAATGGGGATTTGGATGGGGATAATTAATAATTAATTATCATTAGAATTGCTGAAAATTTAATAAGTAATGAAGACTAACATGAACTAATTACATCATTTAAAAGTTGATAGTATATTAGTCATGTAGTTGCATGTAGGTTCATGCAAATAAAATTATACTAATGTATAATTTTATGCCCTCATTCAGATTAGGGTTAGCGGATCACAGTCAGACGAAATCACAAGTCAGGTACGTATAATAGGTAGAACATCGTACTTTCCTTGTTGGTAGCCTAGGTCGGCCTGAGCCCAGATTCGACCACCATGCACCGAGTGCAACCGGGGTCAAAGAATTGACTCAGTCCGACACGGGGTCGTATTATGTGCGTAAATTGTGTAATGCATCGACATTGTTTTGGAGTAGTGATAGCCGCCCCATAAAAAGGCTACGGCCAGGGTGAGCGAGGCACAGCGATTCCTCCATCGCACTGGAGTGCAGTGATAGCCTCCCATAAAAAGGATGGCCGGGTGTGTGAGGCACTGGCACTAGAATTGGTAGTGAGAGCTTCCCCACAAACGGGGCGTAGCAATCACCTGAGTGCAGTGATAGCCTCCCCATAAAAGGCTACGGCCGGGGTGTGTGAGGCACTGGCACTAGAGTTGGCAGTGAGAGCTTCCCCACAAACGGGGCGTAGCAATCACCTGAGTGCAGTGATAGCCTCCCCATAAAAAGGCTACGGCCGGGCTGTGCAAGGCACTGGCACTGGAGTGCAGTGATAACCTCCCCATAAAAAGGCTACGGCTGGGGTGTGTGAGGCACTGGCACTAGAGTTGGCAGTGAGAGCTTCCCCACAAACGGGGCGTAGCAATCACCTGAGTGCAGTGATAGCTTCCCTACAAAAAGGCTACGGCCGGGGTGTGCGAAGGCACTGGCACTGGAGATGGTAGTGGTAGCCTCCCCACAAAAGGGCTACGGCCGGGGTGTGCGGATCACAGCAGATACCTCCTCCGTATTATTTTGGAGTATAGCGGAATCGCTCCACCGCATATTAAAATGAACATAGGGAAATAGTGGAATGTACTTGACTTGTTTTATCTATTATACTACTTAGTGTTGTAATCACTAACGCGGAATTGCCTCCGCAGGTGTGCAGATACGAAATTAGGTGATTGACAACCAGAGCATGGAGCAAAATAAATATGGGGACTCCCTTTTTTATTTATTTGAGAAATAAGTGTGGCTACTGGGAAACGGTCCAAGACTGTGGGATCTTTATATATGTTTTTGTTAGAAATGATAGACATATTGGTAAATTGTGAGTAACACCTACCCAGCTAGGCCCAAATGTTGTTCAAAATGGCGGGTTGTTACAGGTAAAAATTAGGTAAATGGGTGATTAGGTCACTTGCATTATTTTTGATTTTTCCATGAGAAACACGCAAAACAAACACAACCACAACACACGAAAACTAACTAGACACGGGAGGTATTTGATTGCAAGGTGTAATTAGACTCGGCTCGCATGAACCAAATATAAAAAGGATCGGGCAAGCAACTTGAGCCGGATAACGATTAAACCAAAACCAAAATCATTAGCCGAAAAACCCGAGTTTTACAATGGATATATGTTTATAAGGATAATAACTCCAAATTTTGGTGTTTTACTTTTATAATAGAACATTTAATGTAAATTATGTAAGAGATATATATTTATAAATACAAAATGCGGCTCAATCTGAGCATAAACTCAACCAAAAACTAATTTGAATATTATAGGCTTGAATCGAACTTGAACACGATTGATTTCAAACATGAGCTGAATCTGAGCGCCTAATGTGACAACTCAGCTCACTTGTCGCCATAAGCAAGAATGAATGGGTTAATATTAGAGTCGTGTTTTATTTTCAAGGCAAATAAAAATATTTAATTTTATGGCAACATCCTATGACAACGAGCTTGCAGAAGAGGCAATAGTATACTATTAGACTCTGCCATAATTGTAAAAATCGGAATTGGGGTCTGAATTGGTTTCTGAGGGAGTTACTGAATCGGATCGAATCGGTCAAAATCGGTAAAAAATCGGTTCAGTTGAATCGATTAAAATCGGTCATATACAAAAATTTTAACTCAGTTAAAATTGGTGGGTTATTAATTATAGAACATGTCATTCTGATGTCATTTTATTTGACGATGTGTATTATATTTTATGATATTTTTTTGAATTTTTTAATTATTTAGAGTTAGTTATTATTTTTGACTCAAGTCAAAGACGAGTCAACTTTTAATTAAGAGAATGTCACCTATTATTTCTTTCCTCCTATTCTCTCTCCCGAATGCCGCTGCCGCCAGACCCGCCCCATCCCCCACACACCCGCTGATTGCCTCTGATGTGATTTAAATCGACCAATTTTGGCAATTCAGGACTCTACAATCATAACCATACATTGTAAATCTTGAAAACCAAACAACCAAAATACTTTTACAAATAAAATACTACTAATTTAGTTGATAAATTTGAGAAGAAGACCCTGGAAAATCTGCTGTATTGTGGGATAATATTAGAGTTCTTAATGTCTCTTTTCCATTTCCTTTCACAAGAGAAATATGATCAGACGATAGACTCATAAAATCACTTGGCCGTTTGAGCAAAGCAAAACATTAATCGCACATACCACTTAATCCTTATCTGCTTGTTTAATGGTCTGCAATTGCATGATTACTGATGGGGTCAGCCGAGTATTATTGTTTTGGACAAAAGAAAGGCGAGGGGATGCCGAGCTCTGAGTTGCTTCTTAGCTTTAAAGTTTGCATTCTACATTTCTCCTTTGTGATAGGAAATACTTAGTAGTCTGATATAAATACTATTGCTGGGATTGTAGCGGAGGCTGACCAATCACCATATCCAGAAAGCTTGTCTGCTTCATCTGTTTCAGAGAAAAAGTTGGTAAGTTTAAGATGAGGGATTTGAGTGAAGTGAGATCAGGTGTTCATGGTAATGCGACTGCCCAGAACTCTCCATGGCACTCACCTGTTCCATACCTATTCGGAGGATTGGCCGCCATGCTGGGCCTCATAGCCTTCGCTCTTCTCATCTTGGCATGTTCCTACTGGAAGCTGTCTGGGTATCTCGACAGCGGCGAGAATGGGAAGGAGATCTCGAGAACGGCAAGCAGAAGGCAGGGGAGACGGTAAAACTGCCGACCATTATGGAGGCCAACGTGGTGGTGATTATGGCCGGAGAAGCGAAGCCCACGTACCTTGCCACTCCAGCTACAAGCAGGGTTTCCTCCTTGGGGACAACAATAGCAAAGAGTTGGAGAAAAGAGAGCGTGTTACAGATAAAGAAAGTCAAAATCAAGAAGAGCATAATCAGAGCCAATGAAAACCTTCGTTGGCTATGATTCTCGGTTTTCCATCTTTCTTCCACCGGGGTAAGAAATAGGGTTCAGTTAGATTTTTAGCTCTTCCTCTGGTCTCCATTTTGTTATTTACTCTCTTCCAAACTATTTCCATTTTGTTAGCTTATCTTGGTCTCCTCTGGTCTCCATTTTTGTCCACTGAGACTGTATTATATCATAAATTTGAAATTCCAGTAAAGTGTATAAAACATAGATCACAAACCAGCTACAAATTTAGCAGATTTCACGTTTACTGCTCATCTATCTTTCCCCTTAGAAAAAAAAGCAGCAAGGTATCAAGCGTGTGACACGAAGCTGTTAATCACCAGTTAGTCAATCGCAAAAAAGCTGTTTCAATTCACGGGAAAGAAGTATAGCCGGGTAGGTCGTCTTCTTGTCGTCTTGGTCTTTACAAAAGGCCTCAAGGGATGCTACACCCTTCCTTCTTAGCACTGGGGCAACCAATTAATTAGAAAAACTTTATCTTTATTATTGAGTTAAAATAAACTCATCAACATAATCAAAATTATCAGTTACATCCAAAAAGAAAATACAGCTCCACAGGTAACAAGTAAATTTAAGAAGGTTAGACAGTACCATTAAGCGAGATCAAGTAATTTCCCCGTTAAGAAGTGGTGTGCAGGCATTCGTCGATCACCAGCACGAAGGCTGCAGGATACGGCGAGGCGGGTCCTTCCGAACGACGAATGTTTGGTCAACATCATATTGATTGTGGGCATTATTCGCTGTTGTTAATAATCTTTTTAACACTCTAAAAACGAAGTACCTGGCTTACGCAGACTCCGAACGTGTGCAAAGCCGTCTTCTTTCGTTCGCCTCAGTCCTATTTACGTTTCATAATTTGGAAATTATAACTAGTTACTACTTTGGCGAGTATAGTAGTTTGTGACAAAAATTAGTTGCGTCTAACAGGATGCGAGGACAGAAATCTGTTGAGAGGTAGGAGATTTTGGTTTTTGGCATGCATAGTTATACAAATCGGAATCAGAGTCTAAATCCATTTCCAAATGAGTCACTGAATTGGATCGAATCGGTCTAAATCGGTCAAACATCGGTTTAGTTGAATCGGTCTAAATCAACCATATACAAAAATTTTAACTTAGTCAAAATCGATAGGTTATTAGTTGTACAATATGTTATTTTGATGTCATTTTTATTTTACAACGTGCATTATATTTTATAATATTTTTTATTTTTGTTGATTTTTTTAAAATTATTTAGAATTAGTTATTATTTTTTATTCGAGTCGAACAACAGTCAACTTTTAATTACGAAAATGTCACCTACTATTCCCCCCTCCCATTCTCTCTCTCTGACGCCGCCGCTGCTGCCACCGATCCCTCCCCTTGCCGCCAGTCCTGCACTGTCCCCCCCTCCCTGTCGCCCCTCTCACTGGTCCAATCTGCCTGCCCCATCGCCCCGTCCCCTGCGCCCCAATCTTCCCTCCCTATCACCCTGCCGCTGCCCTCGCCGCCCTGTCCCCTACCGCTGTTGCTCCACCAACCCCGCCCCCCTCCTGTCGCCAGTCTCTGTCCTCGCCACTGTTGTTTGGAATCGGCACAAATCGGCCGATTCCAAAATCAGCTTGAATCAGCCAATTTATGGACCAATTTCAGTTGAAGACCGATTTACCCATTTTTTGAATCGGATTGCTTCCGATCTAATTTAAATGGGCCGATTCTGAGTGAAACCGGCTGATTTTTACAACTCGGGTGACGTTGACATTTGCCCGAAAAGGTGATTGAATGCTTTTGCTCCGGGAATAATTAGTCTATCACATCATCCGACTATACCACAACCAGTGTGGTGTCACGTTCAACAAAATTACCTCATCTTCCACAATGTACGCATGGATATCAATTTGATTGCGGCGGTTTGTTGTGTACCAATATATGGTGGTGTCATAAGTGGGCGAACCCTTCGCACTGTACCCTCGTTAACTTTTGATCACCTTGTGCATGATCAAGCTAGCAGTGAATGTTCCCAAGCTGACGGCAAGTTTTCTTAAATTTTATTCGTGACGTTGGGTGGTGGCCTTGCCGTCTTTGCGAGGACGAATATGCATTGTGCTTTGCTATATAAATCAGCGGCGAGTCGAGATATTGGTTTTCTTTACTTGGTGATTGATAGTGGTTCTATCTGTTGCCTAGAGAATCAATCACTTTTGTTTGTGGATAGTCTACTTTTTACTTCAAGTAAAGTTGCTTTAAGTGCCTAATTGAAATGCTGTTCATATATAATTTTCTCCATTATCTTCCAAAGTATAATTGCAATAGCTTACAATCCACTCTGATTTCCAAATGGCAACACCAGATATGTTCGCCATCATTCAAGCAAGAGGAATATTAGCCCATGATATCTATTTATTTATAATCTTTTGTTACTAAACAAGTAATTTAACACAAAATTTACAATTATTTAAAAACTTTTATGGTCATTTTGCGACTAGGTTGCCATTGGTTTGCATCCATCTCACTAGCGCATCGGCGACCAGAAACCTATCGCCAAGGTTTAGCGACCGGTAAGAAACCATCGTGGAAATGAGGTTGAAACCAAATTTGAGCCCAAAAAATAATTTGTGACCGGGTTTTCCACTGCAAATATGGTTGATAATATAAAAACCGAACTAAAATGGGCATGTCGGGTTGGACTTTTGCAATCGGATTTCTATCCTATCACAAATCTAATCTGCAAACCTAGTTCTGCGACCAGATTAAGCTGTTACAAATTTGGTGACAAATTCTATCAGTGACCACATTTATGGTCTTCAACGACTGGATTTATGGTTGTTGAAGTCCGATTTTCTACCATAGAGGCCCCAAGAAGAATGGGCTCACCATATTGACAATAAAGTATAACAAAATAATTAAGGAGTAAACTAACAGCAATACACAAAATATCTTGTTCAGTCATTAGCCTACCCCCATCAGAAATAATATATTATATTCATTACACAAAAATATAAAGTGTTAATTTTTTAGGTCTTGTCCAAAGATGTCACAATTTTTTCAATATAGTCGGTGGCTAATCTGTTCTTTTGGGCATCATAAATACAAACAGGCAGACAATAGTGCCCTCTGTATTTTGAGAAAAAAAAGGTTTAGAAGACAAACTAATGTCTAAGTTGTTAGTCTCTCAGTCACACCCCTCATTGAATAGGAAAATTTTAGAGCCGTCCTGATTGGGTCACGTGGAGTCTACATCTATTTCCGCCCCACCATCTTAACAAACAGAAAACGTAACTACATTTCTAAAGAATGAAGTATAGAAAAGGTACATACTTAACCTCAAAATGAAATTGGATGATAAAGCATGGAAACATACGTATTTTCAAAAACCCGATAGGCACCGATAGTGAACTTGTAACGACCCGGCCGAAAGTGCAATGTAATGGGCCTAAGTCATTTCTTTAAAATAATTTACTCAAGTTAAAGATCTATAATAAATTTTCACTTATAAATAAGATCTTCTTCCAGTAGGTATTAAATGTGCGATTAAGTAGATGGATCTCACAATTAATTGTAAAGACTGTGAAAAAAATAAAATAAAATAAAATAAAATATTCGACTCGGTCTGGGAAGGATCGAACGTTGGATTATTATTATTATATTATTATTATATGATTATTATATTTTATTCTCTACCCAGTTACCTGATTTTATTTTATTCTCGACCCGGTTACCCAGTTAAATGGAATACATGTGTTGGGGTATTTTCCCATACCCTAGCCATCATTTTCATTTCATTTTTATGAGGGGCATCTTCCTCACCCTAGCCGCCATTCTCATTTTCTTCTCCTCTTCCCCACTGGAGCCGGCTTCTTCCTTGCTTGGGTATTCTTCCTATCTCCCTATTCTTAATTTTCATGCATGCATATTTTGAAATGATTATAAGTTTGATAATCATGTGAATTAAAGTATTAATCAATAAGAAATCAAACTAATTTTTACACGATTAAGATTCATCCATGGCCGACGAGTTCTCATGTTCGGCAAGATGGGAAATCACAAGCAAACTTCGTCGGGGATCCATTGCAGCGGATGATTGCAAGCCAATAAGAAAACCCTAGTCCTACCGGCAAACAGTCCCTCGTGGGCGACCTCCTCGCCTATAAATAGGGCGGCGATCGTTCCAATTTATGGCCAATCTTGGCAAGTCGAATGCCGGTCCTGAGGTAGCGGAGCCTCAGGTGAATAAATGTTGTAGCAAGGTGCAAGAGATCAATCAGTGGCTGAAGTTGGCACCTTTGATGTTTTTATCCGTGGATGCCAACCTGGGGTAGCAAATAGTAAAAAAGAAAAAAGATGTGATGGTGATGGTGAAGAAATCCTGCTATCCTGGGCAATGATTGGGATCCAATCTGGTCGGGGAAGGTCGCTTGAGGGTTGAGGGTGCTGAGGTGACCACCCAATTGTGGCGGCAATGCTCGCTGGCAGTGGCAACGACGCGAATGGAGGGTGGCTGGAGTCTGGAGAAGAGAAGGGCCGGCGGGGAAGAAGAAGAAGAAGAAGAAGAAGGCAAACTTGTAAATAAGGGTTGACTCTACACGGACTCGAGTTAAAAATAATACTAACTCGTAATAAATCTTTACAAATAATTATTCTCCTAGGTTATGGGTTAAAGTTGCTAAACTAATTAATTATTTTACGAAATCGCCACAAGTAATAAAACTACGGTAATGATAAACGGTCGATAATTAATCAGCGTACTAAAAGCGATTAATTTTAAATCGGATGGTTATAAGTGATTAACAAAATAAAGATTTCACCTTTACCATATTAAATTTAATACTAGGTAAATAAAGTGATTATTTTAATCACGAGTCAGTAAGGTAGAAAATAAGTAATTAAACTGTAATCGTGTAAAAATCACAAGCATTGAACCTAAATGGCATAATAAAAATAAATAAAGTGAAAACCTTTATGGAGTTGAATAATTTAAAATAAATAGTAATATCTTTGAATTAGGATAATACAAATCATTTTAAACAATTTAATTGAACAACTTAATTAATTAAATTGCTATTAATAATGATAATGATTAAAGATTAAAATCGTAAATTAAATCGCTAAGATCGTGGTTAAGTAATTATCATCTCAAAGGAAAATATACAAATGTTCGGGTGCGGGATTGTCTGCCCCCTCAAATCGGTTCTTGTGTGTGATTCGGGTTTAAAGGTTCGGTGGGAGCGAGGCGCCCTTGCCGCGCAAAGAGATAGAATCCCTAAGTTAGTGCGATGGAAATAGAAAATATTACAAACAGTAAAATGACACGCAAGAAATTTTTTACTTGGTTCCTTAGGGTTCAATTTGAATCCCTAAGTCAGTTCACGGTGAGATTAGTACTCACAATCCACTATTTGTCCTTTGATTTTTACAAGTTACACAAAATAGTGAATTTTTGGCGTCTTTATATAAATTTGCCTTGATCAGTCTGGAAGGCCTTCAATTTATTTTCAGAGTGTTGATAGGGTAAACTAGGCCATTCCTGGTTGGTTCAAACCAAACAAATGCTAGACCGGACTAGATAGCGCAAGTGGGCTACCTTTCTCTCTACATGCGCCGGACTGCGGGCGGTGTACGGTACGCTAGCTCCAATTTGGGTCGCAGGTGGTCACAAACGCGGTCACGGTCTAGATCTGGCCATGGATCTACCAGTAAATGGCTGGTCACGAATCTGCCGAATCTTGCGGACGTGGCAGAAGTAAATGGGCACGACGGACCCGGCTATGGCGTGACACAGAGGCGCTTTTGGTGCTCCGGCGGCAGCTTTTCTGGCAGTAGAATGGTGGCGGAGTTTGCCCAGAACTGTAGATCTCAGAATGGTGAAGATCTTGGTGGTGGTCCGACGGTCAGCGGCGGCTCCGGTCGGTCGGTCAGATGCCAGAAAGCTAGACACTTTTCTGCACTTTTGTGCTACGCCGGTCACTTCTCGATTTTTTCCGGCGACCTCAGTGACGAACTCCGGCGGCTCTATGCTTGGGTTTGTAGATCACTTCTCCACCTTCACTTGATCACAACGGAAGGTCTGGGAGCAACTGGCGCTTGTCGGAAAAAATCCAAGAAATCCAGTGTTTGCTACTCGGTTTTTTGCTTTTCCGGCCAGCAACTTCCTCGCTTCCCGATTTTTCCCGGTGGCTACAGTGACGATCTTTGGCAAAACTCAGTTTGGGTTTCTAGACCACTCCTTTGTCTTCATGTTTCACCTCATAGCGACACCGGGAACGACCGGTGTTGGTTGGAAAAAATTAGCGAAATCAGACCTTCACTGCTCTGTTTTCTGCTTTTCCTGCCAGCAACTTCCTCGCTTCCCTATGTTTTTCCGGTGGCTACAGCAATGGACTCCGACGGCTCTCGGCTTGGATCTGTAGATCACTTCTCCTCCTTCACTGTAAAGACCAGGAAAA